>SIJG01000020.1:556434-590003 GCA_023374025.1 Heterodera schachtii
TGAAACTCAAAAACAAAGATGGCACTGAGACAGTGCTTAAAGACGCTTTGAAGGAGGAGACCAAAGCATGGGTTGGCACTCCGTTTAAATTGAAACTCAAAAACAAAGATGGCACTGAGACAGTGCTTAAAGACGCCTCTCAAACATTGGCATTTTATGGCATTGGCGGAAATGATAACAACATTTACATTGAACAAGCTGAATCTGATTAGTTGTTGTTGCACCACCGACAGAAGAAAAGGCTAAACCCACAAAGATCCGACCGTTATAGGACATTTTGAAAATCCGTCATTTTTACGCCCTTTTCGAACCAAAAAAATTTGGCTTAGCATTTTTTAAAGGCAACAAAAAAGCGCAAAAAACATTTGGTGTCATTCGGTAAAACAAAATGCTCTGAATTATGTGAAAAAATCTCCATTACCAATAATCTCCACTAAAAATAAGTTCGAATTTTTTACTAAATGTTTTTTTTTTGGTTTTTTTACCATGGCTGAATTGACAAAATGTCCTAGCACCCAAAAAAAGATGGAATGATCGATCCGAAACATTTGTCGTTTCCCCATTTTCTTTCGGATCTCTTCAGCTGTCACTGATGAAATTGTTTTTGTCATTTGAATTTTATGGGTGGTAGTGCGTTTTATAAATCCGTCAGTTTGGGTTACTGTAACAGTACCATTTGACGATCCATCATGTTCCTCTCCAACTGTGAGCAACACAGAATTAATTGGTGGCACTCTGACACGGGTGAGGTCAGAATTATCCCGGATTTATTTATTTATTAATTTGCTCTAACATTTTAAAATTTTAATTGTCCACCCCATATCTATTTTTCTGAACTTTGGTCGATTTTTTCTGATCATTTTTGGCACCGAAGCCAAAAAAAGCCAAAAATTTACAGTAGTAAATCAGCTATACCTCTACTCGATATAGTGATTTGGACACTCACAATTCGATATGTTCCCTTGTGAGCCGGATTTAGCCATATGGAATTGACCTCCTCCTGCCGGTGTGTCAAGGCTAAATGAAGAAGCATTGGCAAAAGCCTAAAATGTGGGAAAATTGAAAGTGCCAAAAAAAGGGGGACACTTTTGGGTTCGCAATTTCTTTAATTGGTAAAAAAAAAATTTTGTCAGCGAACGCCAAAAACCCTAAGTGTCAAATAAACCAATAATTAGTAAGCACCGCTTTGAAGGCTTCAAGTTCCGACGCAAAATTATTGTCAAATATATGGCGAGTCGAAGTGACAAAAGTTTCAATGACCGTAATATTTAAATTTAAATTTTATTATTTTAATTTAATTTTCTAAATAATAAACCATAATTTAGCTCAAACTTAATCTAAATAATCAAATCTTGGTACTAGAATCTAGAAGCTCTATAAATCCCAATTTTTTAAAATTCTAGCAAAAAATTTAAAAAAGATTTAACGAAAAATTTCCGAAAAATTTAGGCTGAACAATTTTGACCCTAACTTTTTTAAAACTCTACAAAATTTTTTGAAATTTAACAGAATAACAGATAAATCTTTGGACCTATCGAATCATATGAAGGATGTTATGAATTAATTGAATTTTGAACAATTTTCATGCATTTAAAAAACCTTACAGTTTAAATAATATTAAAATAATAATTAAATTTAATATTTCGATCATTGATACTTTTGTAACTTCGTCCTAGCACCGTAAAATATATATAATCCCCAATTTTACAAGATGTTGATCCGTTCGAATCCGCTGACTTTGCGTGGCAATTGAATTTGCGGAATTGGCATTGGCTTTCCGTCGTAATTGGCAATTTCCATTTCATTGGTGCCATTCTTTCCAATTTTGCTTTTTTCTCCGGGCGTCGTACATCGTTTTGGATTATCGGCTGTACACTGTACGCACTGTACTGGGCCGTATTCTGTAAGCCGGCGGTGTACAGTAGCCTTTACTTTGGCTGGTTCTTCTACCCATTTGTTGGCTACCGTAACACAAATCTTGAGGAGGTGAACAAAATATATGTATCCAACTGTTTTTATTATTTTGAAATAAGAATATGCATAGATATTCAAAATATGGTATGAACTCAAAGTACCGTACGTACAACCGTACACCCTACTTCCTGTTAATGATGCCCGTTCTTACAGTATGAAAACTTGTTGCATGTTGTGCATAATTGCCTGGTCTCAATTCTGTGCCCGCTCATCTATCTGATTTTCGTGAGCAAACTTTTTTACAATGTCCGCAAAACTCGTCAACAGTTTGGCAGCTCTTTCTGATATTAGCGCAGTTCAAATACGGGTAGGTGGAAGGCATTATAAGTAAAATTAAATGCCATTAGAGTTAATTAATGAACGCCTCTAAACGTTTTTTCGCTAATGGAAACGGTCGACCCGCTAATTAACTTTTAAACAATTTAAATTTTTGCATATTTGATTTTATTTTTTATTTTATTTTTGCAATTTTATTTAAACCCATTTGGTATGTACAATTTTAATTTGATTGTATTCAAAATGATCTTCGAAATCTCGGAATTTCGTAAATTTTTCAAAAATTTTCAATTTCCAATTAAAAAACAACAACAACAAACATCCTGCCATTTTTATCTCATTCTCACCTAAATTGATAATACAATTGGCACAAATTGGAATTTCGGTGCCATAAAAATTTTAAGAATTTTGTGAATTAAAAATTTTTTTTTTGTTTTTCTAAATTCGGAATTTTACGCTTGTGTTTATTAGACTTTCGCCCAAGTGTTCCTAGCCATACAAAACCGAGAAAGATCAGTCAATTTGGGAACTTTTTGTCCATGAAATTTGGCCCATTTTTGCGACGAACATTCGCCACTTGAGCTTTGACGATGGCGATTATTTGGACAATTTACGTCGTCACACATCACCGACAATTCTCACTGATCTTGATCAATTGAATTCAATCGATTCTGGTGCTCTGTGCCCAGAAGGAATTGCCGATTTTGATGTGCTGAATCCAACTGCTGGCCAAGCGTTGTCCAAATGGTTACACACTCCGACCACCAATGGCCAACCGAAGCGATTGTATCGTAATTGTTCTTTTGGTCAACCAAATCCCGAATGGGTCAACAACTTCAAAGAGGTGTCCCGCCATATTTTCTATAAACTTTTGTTTTACCATTTTGTTTAGGCATTTCGCCGTGCCACCACTTCTGTCACTTACCAATTTCAACTTTGTTTTTGCGCGACAACAATGCCAATTGAACAATTTGAATTGTTGAACGAATGGACAAAAGAAAAGCTGACACTGAAACAGAGCAAAGAATTAGGCTATGATTGCCTGTATAATTGGCTGTTGCAACGGTGCCCAATTGGGGAGACTGCGAAAATTCGGATGCCAATTTGAACAATAGCACTTTTGATCTGTGGTTTTTAGATAAATCCATTGGGTGAGCAGCAACAGCATTTGAATTTTATCGAAAATAAAATATTTAATTAATTTTAGGCCATTGTCGCCACCAGCGGAAGAAGAAAAAGAAGAAGATGAAGCGGATCAAAGCAACAAAAATATCGTCTGATTAAGTGTGCGGAAATGAATGAATGAATTAATTATATTTGAGAAATTATCGCTCTCATTTTGTTGTGCTTATTTTCTCTCAGAAATGCTTTTGTTAATTCTTTCGTTCCAATTATATAAAACATTCATTTTATTGGCTTTTTGTTGAACAATTTATTAATTATCAGTGAAACGATTATCTATATAGGGCATCCAAAAATACGGACATAAATCGCGAAATATGGAAAAAATGGATATAGAAATTCATACTAGAGGCTTCAAACCAAGCTAAAAACATGGTTTTCGTGCGTTTCAGGCCTCCCACAGTCCATGAAAAAAATATGGATTTCCATATATAATTGGAAGCCCTAGTAATAAGTAGGGTTGCGATTTTTAATGACGAAGAATCTCGAAATAGTTATTGTTGAAAATAAGAAAATTTTAAATTTCCTCGCATGAGAGTCGATTTAAAGAAATGATAGATTTTGAATTTTATCAAAAACCATAGGGGGGAGGACCCTTTTGTTTTGTAAAAAAATTTTTGGATAAAAATCGTGAATATATTTTTTATTCACCATAATTGTGCTATTAATGAAACAATGGGAAAAAATGGGAAAAAGAAATTTTAATTTTTTCAGAAAATTCCTTACCGTCGATTCGTTTTGATGGTTCAATTAGCACAATTTGCCCTTTTTCCAATTGATTTGTTTGTCAAAAAAGGCAAAAATCTGTTGTTAACATAAAAAGAGAGAGTTGGGGAAAATGAGAGAGCAAAAAGAACGCAAGAAACAATTTTGAAACAGAAATTCATCACATTTTTTGTGCAAAAAAAACGGACGGAGATTTGTAAGAAAATATTGGTTTTTTCACTCTAATCCAATTTATCCGCTCAATTAATTTTTCATTAGACTACGGAGAACCCAGGAAAAAAATGTATTTACATAAAAAGGAAAGCCGTGAAATTAAGCATTGAACAAAATCAGCAGAATACCCTACCCATTCCCCATTATTTAATGTACGCATAAATTAATGCGTTATGGCCATTATTTTTGGCCAACAAATCATTTTAATCTCCTCCATCCGTTTTCAAATCTTTCACTTTTATTTTGGTAGGTATATAAAGACGTAGAAAGATTTTTTGGATGCAGAATACCGCAAAAATGAACAGACGGTAATTAATTTTTTTGAAAAATCACTTTCATTAATTTTTTACGAATTTCAGTTGGATTTGTAGCGATGTTTGGATGAACATTCTCCCATCATTTGACCATGCTCAACTCGGACTCAAAATGGCATTGCTTTCCGACCGTTTCGACATTTTAGTGGACAAACATTTTGATGGAAAAAGCGAATTGACAATTTGGAGACGTATCAGAATTAAAAAGGACATTGGACCAAAACCGAAAATGTCTGTATGGATGGATGGATGCAAATTTGTGGATTTTCCGTTGCCGAACCGTCCGATGCCAAACAAACTTCGCTTTAAATACCTCATGATTGAGTAATTTTCAACTCTTTTTTGTTTATATTAGTGCATTTTTATATTTCTTCAGATACATTGACCATTCTGTGCTCGCATTTCTTCGTTCCAACAAACAAATTTGGGACAGAATGGGCACCAAATTGGAATTGTTTATTGAAAATAACCTGACAATTTGGGATGTTCTTGTTCATGAAATTTGGCCAATTTTTGCACAAAATATTCGCCAATTGTACTTTCCTAATGCCGATGATTTGGGCAATTTGCGTCGCCGCACTTCGCCGACGATTCTCACTGATCTTGACCAATTGAATTCAATTAATTCTGTTGGTCTGTGCCCAGATGGAATTGCTGACGATGGCCCAAATGCAACTGCCAGGCAAGCGTTGTCCAAATGGTTGCACATGCCGAGCAAAAATGGACAACCGAAGCGATTCTATCGCCATGATTATATGGGTCCACCAAATCTCGAATGGGTCAACGACTTCAAAGAGGTCGTCTCGCCATAATTTCGTCAAATTGTTTTGTTTTTATCAATTTTTTTTAGACATTTCGCCTTGCCACCACTTCAGTCAGTTACACAATTCAACTTTATTTTCGTGTGGAACCAACGCCAAATGAACAATTTGAATTGGTGAACGAATGGACGAAAGAAAAGTTGACACTGAAACATAGCGAAGAAGACCATTTGATTAATTGTCTGTTGCAACGGTGCCCAATTGGGGAGACGGCGACGGCGCCAATTAAGTGGAAAAACCGCGAAAATTCTGGTGCCAATTTGAACTATATTTCAGATTTGATCTGCGGTATGCCAATTATTCGGGTGCCAATGTGAACAAAATCCTATTTGATTTGTGGGGTGGAAATCGTTGCATTGGGTGAGCAGCAACAGCAATTTTTGATTGTCAAATTAATTAATTTTAGTCCATTGTCGCCACCAGCGGAAGAGGAAAAAGAAGAAGCGGATCAAAGCAATGGAAATAATTATATTTGAGAAATGATCGATCTCATCAATAGGAAACGGATTTTATGCCATCATTTTCTCTTAGAAATGCTTTTGTTGATTTTTTCGTTCGAATAAACATTGGTCCGTCCAATTTGTTTGAATTTACCAAATGATTTGCAGAAAATTTTTTGTCCAAAAAAACATCCCAAATCTGCTTAACATCCTCAGTAAATGATGATGGTCCAAATCCAATTTGGTGCATTTTCTGTCCCAAATTGGCTTGTTTGAACGGAGAAATGTGATCACGGAATGGTCAATGTAACTGAAGAAAGATAAAATGCTTTAATACACACAGATTATTTATTTTATTACGCAATCCGAAGGTCCTCAAAACTGATTTTGTTGGGCATCGGACGGTCGGGTAACGGAAATGCCACCCTTTTGCCATCAATCCGTACAGACATTTTCGATATTGGTCCTTCGTCCTTGCAAATTGTGATTGTTCTCCAAATTGTCAATTCGCTTTTGCCATCAAAATGTTTGTCCACCAAAACATCGAAGCGATCAGAAAGAAGTGCCATTTTGAGGCCGAGTTGGAGACGGTCAAAAGATGGGAGAATGTTCATCCAAACGTCGCTACAAAGCCAACGAAATCCGTAAAAAAAAATTAAATTAAAGTAATTTTTCAAAAATTTCCTTACCGTCGATTCATTTTGATGGTTCAATTAGCACAATTTGCCCTTTTCCAATTGATTTGTTTGTCAAAAAGGCAAAAATCTGTTGTTAACTTAAAACAGAGACAATTAGGAAAAATGAGAGAGTAAAAACAATTCTGAAACAGAATAAACCATACAAAATTTGTAAAAAAAAAAAAAATTCTTTTTTTTTCATTCTAATTCAGTTTATCCGCTCAATTAATTTTTAATTAGGCTACGCAGAATCCATGAATTGTTTTTACATAAAAAAGGAAGCCTTGGTAAATTAACCATTGAACAATCAGCAAAACGCCTTTCCCTTTACTCTCTCTTTATGTACGCATAATTTGGAAAGAAATAAAAATTCGCAAGGACATTGGACCAAAAGCGAAATTAAAACTTTGTTGTCTCGCCCCGCCATCCAATTTTTTATGATGACAAAAATTCATTGGTAATCTTCGACCTCGGCGGAACTTCTCCAGACTTTTTTTTTACAACAAAAACAATTTTCCCACAACAACCAGCGATTAAACCCCCCAAAAATTAATTAATTTTTGACATTTTCTTTCATTTTGCCTTGCAAGTTTTTCTAAAATCCCTTAAATTTGATGAAACTTGTTAACAAACATTCAAAAAAATTTGCTGCATTATTTTTCAAAAAAAAAAATTTGATGGACTGAAGGGCACCAAATTTTCTAAATAATGTATTGACAAAATTTCTCCAAAAATACCATTTTGTACATACAGTCATGGTCAAATGTTTATCTACACAACACCTGGTTTCCAAATAGGGGATTTTCGGTGGTCGTTGATCACGGAATTGACATCAATTTGATCACTTCCAAATCTGGAACCCTAATTCGAACAAAGTCAAAATCTAAAATTTTCAAAATTCACATTTATGTTTCGAATCTGAACAGAATTATCAATTTTTGATTTGAGTTTTTGGGATTAACTTAATCTATAAAGGCCACCTAAACTGGGGATAAGTGCCTAATTTTCTTAATTGATTCATCAAATCTCTTCTAACAACAATTGAATCAAACAACACAATTGAATTCTTACATTAGTACATTCACAATACACAGATGGCACATATTCAGACATTGGTAACATCACATGATGGCATTTTGGGTGAAAATTATACATATACAAACAAATCGGATGGATTTGACGGGGGATCAATTTCATTATACAACACATAAATGGGGGCCACACTCTCTGTTGATGGGCACAATTATCCGTGATTTAATTAATTAGTATCCTCTGCAAAAATTCTCATCCATTCCGATCGCCTCTTTTCTCCATGCCGTTGTTGTAGTTGTACCACGCGTCACGTCATTCAGTCACTGCCGCTGCTTGAGAGGCTTGAGGAGCTGCTGCTGGCCGAATTCCCACCATGGCGAGTCGTTCTGTTGTTGTTGGCATTCGTCGTCGTCGTCGTCACTTCCGCGCCGCCGCCCAACGGTCTGTTTGTCGCTGAAAAACATGATAAAAAATTATATGTTGCTGTAACAAAAATGCCAAAAAAAAAAAATCATTATGTTACGTTCATTCCCCGCCGTGCCCGCCATGAAGATTTCTCTCAGCTCAGCTTCTGTCATTTGGCCACGACCGGGCACATCCAACACTCCGTGCGTGACGGTAGTAACTCTCCGCGCACTCCGTCCACGCTGTGGCTTTCTCGGACGTCCACGCCCACGCTTCTTGGCCGACTTGGACCGCTTCTTTGGCGTCGCTTTGCGCGCCACCATCCGGCGACGTCGGCGTGACGCTTTCCTGGCGGACGATGCACGGCGCGACACTCGGCGAGACGCGTTCCTGACGGACGACGCACGGCGCGACACTCGGCGAGACGTGTTCCTGGCGGACGGCGAACGACGACCCGTTGCCCTGTTGCCGGTTGCTCTTCTGCTCGCGGAACGACGACCCGTATGTGTTGAACGGCTTCGACTACGACCAGCAGCAGCAGCAGCAGTTGAAGTCGTACGACGAGTTCGCTGAACGGGGAAGAGAAAAATGAATGGTGGTGGAAAAAGCGCATAAAAATTGTGGGAGGGATCACCGATCTTGAAGAAGTCATCTCTCGTCGATGAGGGGGGAAGAAGCTGTTGACGAATTGAAATTGTGTTGTGATAGCGCAACAGAGAGCAGAGAGAGAGAGAGGGGGAAAAATGTGTAAACGCTAAAATTTAATTGAACGAATTTTATTTAGGAAAATTTGAAATTTCTATAAAAATTGTTAAGGGAGAGGGGGGTCTGCTGAAGGCACCCTTTTAGGTTAAAGTTGCATCCAAAATTATCCGGAAATTTATGGATTGATTTACATTTTTAAATGGAAAAGAAAAGACTCAAAATCAGAGTTGTTGGGAATCTGAATACAGACAGACACACTTCTAGATTAGATTTACATCCAAAAATCCGGAAATAATGTAATAATTTACCTTTTTTTGGTCTAAGCCTTAGAAATTCTTTGAAAACATTAAGGGCCATTTTGTTTTTCTATTTAACGCTCTAAGATAAAAAAAAACACTAAGGGTTTCTCTGGTTTTCTATCGAAAACTCTAACCTAAATTCCCAAAAAGTGGTAGAACATCAAAAAAGGGGAAAGGTCAAAAATGGACAGAAGAGATGAATGAATTTGATGAATTCGAACCAAAAATGGAAAAGACTCAAAATTTCATCAATTTATACTTTTTGAAAACAACGATTGACAAATTTATGAAAATTTCTGCGTATTTAAGCGGTGAATTTCCCATCAAAATCATCCATTCATTCAATTGCATTCACTTCCATTGTTTCTCCATCGGTCGAGTCGTCTTCCTGTACAATAAAAATAATTCCCGTCAGTTTTCTCGTTTTTTTAAAATGAATTAAATTTTGTGCCCTTTTGTCAGGATGGTCAGAGCAACAACGGCCAGGACAAGGGCATCAGCAGCGCGAGCACGGAGCATCAAAATCAATCGTCGAAATGCCAAGAAAGCGCGTGCCGCAATTGGACGAGCCGGACATGTGAGTGACGCGCGAGGGGGGGGGGGGGGCAATTAACACACTAATTGATTCAAGGAGGGCAATTTTTAAATGTGCCAATTTTTCAGTCAGGCAATGCGATGGGACGCGAGAAGTGCATGATGTGCCTGTGCAAAGTGAGCGACATGACGCGTGTGACCATGGGCTGTGTGCACCAATTTCACCGCAGGTGGAGGAGGGGCTAATTCTGATTAATTTAGAATCCATGGTCCCCGAATTCGAACAAGTCTAAATGTCGAATTTTCCTGGCCAAAATGCCGGTAGTTTTGCGTTTTCTTGTCACCGAATTCGAAATCCGTTCCGATCAATTTCGAACCCATGATCCCCGAATTCGAACAAGTCTAAAAGCCGAGTAGTTTTCCTGGCCTTTGCCTTTTTCTGATCATGATTACTATGTAAAATCCGTTCCGATCAGTTTTGAACCGCTGCGAATCCCCGAAATTGACAAGGAAACTGAGGATGGAATTTTATGGATTTTTTTGGGGCCCAAAAACCCAAATTTTTGACATGGTTGATTTCGGGTAAATGCAACGCTTATCATCATTATCCCCGTCAAGGTGCCTGTACCGCTGGCTCAAATACAACACCAACTGTCCTGTGTGCCGCTACAATTTCATGAGCGCAATTCCCCCTGAAGAACCGGAAGAACCGCACCAGTGGCAAGGCGACTGATCGATCCATCATTGAAAATCTGTGTACCACCCGTAATGTGTAATATTATGTATTTGAATCTGTACCACCCATAATGTGTATTATGTATGTATATTGTATATGTTCTGTATGTTGTTCGGGACCGGGACTTGGTACTGAAAGAAATGTACGCTTGTGTGCCTAAGTCCCGGTTTTGAGGGTCGGGGTCACTTCGCCGTGGCCAACTCGCCGCGAGAAACTCGCCGCGGGGCCAACTCGCCGCGGCGCTATCTCGCCGCCGTCCAACTCGCCGCGCCTTGTTTTTTGGCTATCTCGCCGCCAGATTTTTTCATTGAAATTTTACCTCATTATTTTGATATATAGTAATTAAAAAATGCATTATGTTTATTTCAAAAGAATCTTTAAAATAATAAACACGGGTCCATAACACTATTCGAAATCAGAAAATCAACAATTTTGTTCATCAAAATTTTCGATAATGTTCAATTGCGTTTGACAGTCTTCCGAAATTTTTTTCTTCGTGCTTTTTAACCATTCACGCACGATTTTTAAACTTGTTTTGAAGCTTTTAGCTTGAACTTTTTTCTGCCTTTTTTTGCCGTTTGGTGCCTTTTGCATGCCTTTTTAGTATTTTTGAAAAAATGGAAACTTTTGCAAATTTTTCTTATCATATTTTATTACAATTTCCAAGAAAATTTTTCCAGCGGCGCCTATCGGCACCGCCGGACCCCCAGTTATACCTTGGTTTTTTTTTTAATTTTAACACCATTGATCAAACGCGTCCATGGACGGTAAAAAAAATGGGAAATGACAAATGGTCGATCATTAGGGAATGGGAATTGATCGGATAATTAATGCTCCTCATACTTTTTGTTGATTCTTTGTTTGAATACATTTAATTTGATTGGATTTGTGGGACTTTTACACAGATTTTTTAAACCTGAAAATCATCACTGATTCTGAGCTCAAATTCTTATCGGCTTTTGGCGAATGAATGAAATGAATGAGGAGGAAAAAAGAAACAAAGGCATTTTTATACAAAAATATTAGCGTAGGTATATTTGAGTACCGATGAGGAAAAACCATTTATAAAAGGCAGAGAAAATTGACAGTTAATGTCATTTGTTTGTTTTGCAATCATAATTTATGATGACTAATTAATTGTAAGCGTGCTCAGCTAATATTGCCGCAAAAGTAATATTTTACTCAATCATAATTTACGACTAATTAAAAAATTTAAAAACAAATCCACGCTTCATTTTTGTGCAATTTTTCCAAAAAATTTTCGTAATTTTAGACTAAATTATTATTATTAAATCTCTGCGTGGCGCCATGAAAAAGAATTGTCGAACTTCGAGGAAAATGTAAGCCAAATTTTCCCCACTTCTATTGCAAATGATTTTTGGCATTTCATTCAGTTGGGTGTGCAACGACGTTTTGATGGATGTTCTCCCATTTTTTGACCGTCCTCAACTTGGTCTCAAATTGGCATTGCTTTCGCCCCGTTTCAATGCTTTGGTGGACAAACATTTTGACGGCAAACACGAATTGACGCTTTGGAGAGAGACCATAATTCACAAACACGCCGGACCAGTGCCAAAATTATCTGTTCTGATCGATGACAAATTTGTGGGCTTTCCGTTACCGGACCGTCCGATGCACAACAAAATCCGCTTTGACGACCTTTCAATCGAGTAAATCCAAACAAAATTCAAAAAATGATTAAATGCTAAGTGATTCATTCCCTTTAAGATACATCGATCATTCCGTCATCACATTTCTCCGTGCCAATCACCAAATTTTCAACAAAGGCACCGATTTGTATTTGTATTTGGGTTTGCCGTACGCCCGTAATGCCAAGAATGACCAGCCAATTTGGAATGTTATTGGCCATGAAATTTGGCCCATTTTTGCGCCAACCATTCGCAATTTGAATTTTTATGGTGAACATGCTCTTGAAGATTTACGTCGCCACATTTCGCCGACAATTCTCACTGATTTCAACATCAATTCAATCGATTCAAGTGATTTGTTGCCCGATGTGATCGCTAATGATGGACTAAATGCAACTGCCGGGCAAGCGCTGTCAAAATGGTTGAACACGCCGAGAAAAGATGGAAAGCCAAAGCAACTGAATTGTCGAGATCATTCAAAACCACCACATATCACATGGATCAACGGGTTCAAAGAGGTGTGTGTCCAAACATTTTTTAAATATAATATTTGGATTAATTGCCATTTGTTTTTCGTTTTTTCCATTGTTTAGGCATTTCTCCATGCCACCACCACTTCTTCGACCAGTTACATAATTCGACTTGAGGACTTTAAAACAGCGGGAAATGAGTCATTTGAATTGATCAATGAACGGACCAACGAAAAGCTGACATTGGAGAAAGAAGAAAATGATGATGAAAAAATGGAAGACGAAGATGATGATAACAGTGTTTATTGGCTGTTGAAGCGATGCACAATTGGGCAGACGATGACGACGGTTCAATGGGAGGACGACAATTTGAACAATGTCAGCTTTACGTTTTATAGTGGCACGAATACGAATTGCATTGGGTAAGTGGTGGTATGGCATTAGCTTTTGCTATAATAATAATAATAATCGAATTTTAATTGGACTTACCTAATTTAGGCAATTGTCTCCACCAAAGGCGGGCCAAAAGAATGCAAAAAATTGTCTGAAAATGAAACCCGGGCCCAGCGGACAGCGGAAGAAAAAGTGAATGAACGAATTATTGGAAAATGACAAATGGTCGATCATTAGGAATGGGAATTGATTGGATAATTAATGCTCCTCATATTTATTTGTTGTTTCTTTGTTTGAATACATTTAGGAAATTATTGTTTTGATAGAAAGCCGAAATTCAACATTTTCGAAATTCTCACTTCTGTTCTAAAATCGATTAAAGAAGATAAATTTTGTCGCAGATCATTGAATATCAAAAAATGATCATTTTGTACTGGGACGAACATAAAAGTGAATTTTGAGTTTTCGATATTTTCTTCGAATCTGAGTCCGCGGTTCGGAATTGCTCAAAACGGGGGTACTAATGCACTTTACCAGACATAAATTTTTTTTTGTCTTATTAATTCATGTAAAATAGCTTCGGAGGGTTTTCAGCATCGCTGATTAAGAATCTGGCGTTCATTTCAACTAATTCCGTACACCAGAACCCGAAATCGAAAATTCATGTTTTGTAGATTTTTTGATGGAGTTAAAATGAGGAAGAGAAAGAGAGGAAATATTGCCCTTTTTCCCTTTCTATGTTTTCTCTGCTGCCCCACTGTTTCGCTTCTCTCTGATTTCTTTGCCAGTGTCTCACCATTCTCCTCCAATTTTGTTTCCTTTTTTTCTGTCCGTGTCCGCAAATTGTATATAAAAGTGCCTAAAATTCTCAGTCAACCCAATCATTTCAAATGCATTTCGTTATTCCGAATTTTTTTTTTGTACCACCTCAAATGTATGTACAAAGAATTAATTACCCCTTTTCTTTACGGATTTTCATGTCTTTTTTTCGCTTACAAATTAATTCTAAAATGAGTTCCAATTATATATGGTATTTATCAAATATTCCATCTTTTGACAAATCTCTTACCCGAACTCGAGCAGAAAGACGAAAATTTAAATTTTTCGGATTTCTCTTTTTTGCTCAAATTTAAGTTATAGATTCAAAATTGGATTAAATTGATGTCATATCAGGGACCCCCAAAACCCACCGTTGAACAAGTTTTACATAAATAGCAAAAGTGCCATGCATAAAATTGAAATGAACTTTTTGGTAATTCTGTACTTTATTGGTCCCTAAAGAAAAAGAGAAATATAGAGGGTTTTTTGCGATTCTGAATGGCACTCGTGGGTTTTCGGGGGCGCTGATCACGAATATGACATCCATTTCGATCTATTTAGAATCCCGAACACGAACTTTTTTTTAATAAATTTTTTTAAAAATTGTTAAAAACGTCTTCACTGGGGTTTTCGGGGTCGCCTAACCATTAATCTAACTTCAGTTTTGGTCAAAGTCGAAGCCCGGACCTGAATTCGACAAAAGGAGAAAATTAATTTTTCACCAAAATTCGCATTTGTTGTCCCAAATCTATTCAAATGAACGGAATATAATAGAAAATAAAAATTCACGGCAATTTACATCATTTGAATTGATTTTGGCCAATACATATGGGTTTTGGTGAAAAATTAATTTTCTCCTTTTGTTCGAATTCGGGTTCGGGATTCTAAAAAAGTTGGAATGCATGTCATATTCGTGATCAGCGCCCCCGAAAACCCCCGAGTGCCATTCAGAATCGCAAAAAACCTTCTATTTTTTTTCTTTTTTTTAGGGACCAATAAAGTACAGGATTACCAAATTTTTTCCCTTTTTCAGCAATAATCAATCATAAAAATGTTCCCTCTCATTCTGTTGCCTGTCCAAATCGTTCTGATCGTCCTCAGTGCTCTGTTTGTCATCATCTCACAATGCTGTGGCTCCAAGAAGAATAGGGTCTTTCTTTGGCTTTTCGTTTTCTGCTAATTTTGCTAATTCCCCCCCCCCCCCCAATTAAGGCGATGGAACAGTTCCTCAAGCAGGAGAATCTCGACTACCAAATGCAGTCGCGAGAGTTCATGCACGAGGCCGACTAATTGGAGGACTTTCACGGCAAAGTGGTGGTGGACAACATCGTACATGAGAAGAAGGTGCGGTGCGTTTGGCTTCTGATCACTGATCAGTGATCTTCCATTGATATCTATCGCATTGGGCCTTCTGTTGCAGTCATTTGGGGCTCTGAATTTGCATGTTTTGTGGCCATTGATCACGATTATAACATCATGCATTTATGCGCCTATTCTGAATCCTGGATCCGAATTGGAACAAAAAGTCGAAAATTCATATGTTCGCTAACAGATGCAAGCAAGATTAGTCTGAAATCATTGGAAATCAAAATTAGTCACCATTTTGTACATATTTTAACACAAGCCTTGAAAATTCTCAACTTTTTGTTGAGTTTGGGTCCTCGGATTCTGAATAAGCCAAAAGACATGCCATATTCATTAGCAAAAAGCTATGCTTAGTAACTGATTGGATTCATGGGATGAATTAGAGCAGAATTCGATTCATGACAGACTAATGATCCCTGAATTCTGCCTGATTCGTTAGCTTAGTGATTCTAACTTTCCTCTGTTTTCAGAAGACTTACGCTAAGCAGCCGAACGACATGAGGGGCATCGCCGTTTAATTGGGACAAATGGCCGAACGTCGCCAGAAAGGTTGAGGATGCCAATGTTGCGTCCAAGGTGGGAAACTGTTTCCCAATTTTAACAGTTTAATGACGCACAACACCATTTTACACAGACTGGCATCAAACCAATGGTCGGAAAGGCGGGCGGCGTCACTTTGTTGGGTCAGTCGACGCTGGCGGGGTCGACGCACGGCAAAACGAAAGTGCGTTCATTTTGGGGGCGGCATTTTATTAAAAAACTAATATAATTGAATATGTTTTAAGCGCGTTTCTCAGAAGAAGCCCGGACCATCAGCAAACAGTTGGGCAGTGTCACATCGGTGACGCAAAAATCTTCGGCGACTGAATCGGCCGAGGCCAAAAGTACGACGCAAAAACCTTCGGCGACGCTGGGCCAAAAGTCGGAGGCGGACCGGGAGAAGTCGAAGAAGGAGGAGGAGGAAACTGAGACCGAAACGGACGAGGAGGAGGAAACGACGGACAATGAGGAAGAGGATGAAGAAGGGGAGGAAAGCGGTGATGAGAACGAAGACGACGAAGAGGAGGACGAGGGAGAATAAGAAGCCATGGACGAGACGACGAATGACGGAGGAAGTTTGATGGAGAATGGCACAGTGCCAATGATATGCACCGTTATTTTCTGTTTTTGTTGTTGCCTGTTGCCCACCAATTATTGTACCATAAATTTGTAGGAATTTTTGTTGGATAAAATATTTTATGTATACTTAGATATATGTAATGTATAAAAATGGCGCTGTTCGACCTGCTGATGACCTTTGAATATATTGTGATTTTCCGTTAGCATTGAATTTCAAAAAGTTTAAGTCACATGCTCCTATAAAATGATCAATCCCGGCAATTATTGTACAATTCGAAAATTCTCAATGAGTAAAAACGATCTCGCAACAAGTTCATTTGGCAAAAACTCAATTTCAAGTTGGATGAACAATACCAAGCCGATCACCATGGTGTGATCTAACAAATAAGATAATTTTGGAACGATTTAAATTACCTATTTTAATTTGTTTCTGCGTGATTTAATTTGGCACATGGAACAAACAAACACAATTTTTATGTGGAAACATAATGGTACAATCACAACAAATCAAGCATATTTCTACATAACATATATACAATAGGCACAATAAAGCAGGGGCCGGCATTTTTATAAGCATACATATACACACGTTATAACATTAATATGATTTCGGAACTCTGTACAAGTCATCATCGTCTGTACTGTCCTTCGTTGTGTTCGGCACATTGTACAGATCATTCTCGTCGACATCATTCTTCGGTGCATCCATCTGTTGCGCGTTGCCTTCGCCATGGTCGCTTTTCAGTGCGTCCGGCACATTGTACATGTCGTCTTCGTCAAGAGCATTGCTCGGTGTCGTCGTTCCACGATTCTGTTGCGCGTCACCTCTGCCATGGTCGCTTTTCAGTGCGTCCGGCACATTGTACATGTCATCTTCGTCAAGTGCGTTCTTCGGTGTCCCATGCTCCAATGGTTGTTGCTGTTTTGGGTTGTACATGTCATCCTCCTCCTCAGCGTTCTGCTCCTCCTCATCATCAGCTTTCACTGGCTTTCGTAGCGGAATGGGCTTCACACCAGCACGTAACGGCGCAACAGGCTGCGGCGTCGGCTTCTCTTTTCGTTGCACGTTGACTTGGAGCAACGGTCCACCACCAGTCGCAATTGTTGGCATAGCCGGCATTTGGAATGGCAGCGGTTGTGGCGGTGCAAAACGAGGTTGAATTGGCTGCTGATGAGGCGGTGCATAAGGATGAACAGGTTGATGGAATGGACCATGCTGAACAGGTTGATGAACTGCTTGCCCATGAGCTGCTGGCGACGGAGGACGCAGAGGAGCAGCAACAGGCTAAAATATTGTTGCGATTGAAAAAAGTACAGAAAAATGAGATGGATCAGTTTCACTTTCGCTGCTGTCAGTGGTCGTTGAGGAGGAAGAGGAGCCGGTCGTTTGCCCGCCGATGAAAGAGGACGCAATGGAAGAGCATGCTTTTTGAGAGGCGATGCAGCGGCGCCATGTTTTTTGACCGGTTGACGAGACGCTGGTGACAGAGGACGCAGAAGGCAACCACCAGCAGTAGTCTTAATTGTGTTTGTAATTAGTAGACAAGGCGTCAGAGAAAATTGCCATTGCGGAAAACTCACTTTGGCACCCGGTGCAGCACGTGGCAGAGGAACGGGCTTCTTGGACGGTGAAGAAAAGTCGGTCTTCTTGGGCGGCCATTTATCTTCCAGTTTCTTCTGGAGCGGCGATTTGTCCTCCGGCTTCTTCTTAAGCGGCGATTTATCTTCCGGTTTCGTCTTATCCTCCGGCTCCTTCTTAAGCGGCGATTTATCTTCCGGCTTCTTCTTGAGTGGTGTTTTCGCGCCAGCCTTCTTCTTCAGCGAAGGTTTCGTGCCAAGCTTCTTCTTCTTGAGTGGTGTTTTCGCGCCAGCCTTCTTCTTCAGCGAAGGTTTCGTGCCAAGCTTCTTCTTCTTGAACGGAGATTTTGCCTTCGATTTCTTCGTAAGCGGCGATTTATCGACTGGCTTCTGCTCGAGGGGCGATGGTGTGGCAACATCAGGCTTCTTGGGCGGCGAATAAGGGGGCGTTAGTAGTTATGGCCCGGGGCCCGTTTGAGGGGTTGGGGTGGTGTGAAAACACATGTTTTCACACCTTTGAGGGTGTGAAAAAATCTGTTACCGGCAGGTGTCCGGGGCCCATTTTTCGCGCAAAATTTTCGCGCATTTTTTCGGTGTACTGTATTTTAAAAATTTTTTTAAACCTAAAGGTGTGGGGGTTTATTTTTTACCGCACTTTTTCCCTCATTATACTGTAATTTTTAATAAATTTTTTTCCTAATTAAACTGTAATTTTTATTAATAAAATTTCTCAATTTCGACGGCATTAGATATTACCAGCCAATTTGGAATGTTATTGGCCATGAAATTTGGCCCATTTTTGCGCCAACCATTCGCAATTTGAATTTTTATGGTGAACATGCTCTTGAAGATTTACGTCGCCACTTTCGCCGACAATTCTCACTGATTTCAACATCAATTCAATCGATTCAAGTGATTTGTTGCCCGACTGTGATCGCTAATGATGGACTAAATGCAACTGCCCGGGCAAGCGCTGTCAAAAATGGTTGAACACGCGAGAAAGATGGAAAGCCCAAAGCAACTGAATTGTCAGAGATCATTCAAACCACCACATTCACATGGATCAACGGGTTCAAAAGAGGTGTGTGTCCAAACATTTTTTAAATATAATATTTGGATTAATTGCCATTTGTTTTTCGTTTTTTCCATTGTTTAGGCATTTCTCCATGCCACCACCACTTCTTCGACCAGTTACATAATTCGACTTGAGGACTTAAAACAGCGGGAAATGAGTCATTTGAATTGATCAATGAACGGACCAACGAAAAGCTGACATTGGAGAAAGAAGAAAATGATGATGAAAAAATGGAAGACGAAGATGATGCAACAGTGTTTATGGCTGTTGAAGCGATGCACAATTGGGCAGACGATGACGACGGTTCAATGGGAGGACGACAATTTGAACAATGTCAGCTTTACGTTTTATAGTGGCACGAATACGAATTGCATTGGGTAAGTGGTGGTATGGCATTAGCTTTTGCTATAATAATAATATCGAATTTTAATTGGACTTACCTAATTTAGGCAATTGTCTCCACCAAAGGCGGGCCAAAAGAATGCAAAAATTGTCTGAAATGAAACCCGGGCCCAGCGGACAGCGGAAGAAAAAGTGAATGAACGAATTATTGGAAAATGACAAATGGTCGATCATTAGGAATGGGAATTGATTGGATAATTAATGCTCCTCATATTATTTGTTGTTTCTTTGTTTGAATACATTTAGGAAATTATTGTTTTGATAGAAAGCCGAAATTCAACATTTTCGAAATTCTCACTTCTGTTCTAAAATCGATTAAAGAAGATAAATTTTGTCGCAGATCATTGAATATCAAAAAATGATCATTTTGTACTGGGACGAACATAAAAGTGAATTTTGAGTTTTCGATATTTTCTTCGAATCTGAGTCCGCGGTTCGGAATTGCTCAAAACGGGGGTACTAATGCACTTTACCAGACATAAATTTTTTTTGTCTTATTAATTCATGTAAAATAGCTTCGGAGGGTTTTCAGCATCGCTGATTAAGAATCTGGCGTTCATTTCAACTAATTCCGTACACCAGAACCCGAAATCGAAAATTCATGTTTTGTAGATTTTTTGATGGAGTTAAAATGAGGAAGAGAAAGAGAGGAAATATTGCCCTTTTTCCCTTTCTATGTTTTCTCTGCTGCTCCACTGTTTCGCTTCTCTCTGATTTCTTTGCCAGTGTCTCACCATTCTCCTCCAATTTTGTTTCTTTTTTTCTGTCAGTGTCCGCAAATTGTATATAAAAGTGCCTAAAATTCTCAGTCAACCCAAACATTTCAATTGCATTTCGTTATTCCGAATTTTTTTTTTTGTACCACCTCAAATGTATGTACAAAGAATTAATTACCGCTTTTCTTTACGGATTTCCATGTCTTTTTTTCGCTTACAAATTAATTCTAAAATGAGTTCCAATTATATATGGTATTTATCAAATATTCCATCTTTTGACAAATCTCTTACCCGAACTCGAGCAGAAAGACGAAAATTTAAATTTTTCGGATTTCTCTTTTTTGCTCAAATTTAAGTTATAGATTCAAATTGGATTAAATTGATGTCATATCAGGGACCCCCAAAACCCACCGTTGAACAAGTTTACATAAATAGCAAAAGTGCCATGCATAAAATTGAAATGAACTTTTTGGTAATCCTGTACTTTATTGGTCCCTAAAGAAAAAGAAAAAAATAGAGGGTTTTTTGCGATTCTGAATAGCACTCGGGGGTTTTCGGGGGCGCTGATCACGAATATGACATCCATTTCGATCTATTTAGAATCCCGAACCCGAACTTTGTTTAATAATTTTTTTTTAATTGTTAAAAACGTCTTCACTGGGGTTTTCGGGGTCGCCTAACCATTAATCTAACTTCAGTTTTGGTCAAAGTCGAAGCCCGGACCTGAATTCGAACAAAAGGAGAAAATTAATTTTTCACCAAAATTCACATTTGTTGTCCCAGATCTATTCAAATGAACGGAATATAATAGAAAATAAAAATTCACGGCCATTTACTTCATTTGAATCGATTTTGGCCAATACATATGGGTTTTGGTGAAAAATTAATTTTCTCCTTTTGTTCGAATTCGGGTTCGGGATTCTAAAAAGTTGAAATGGATGTCATATTCGTGATCAGCGCCCCCGAAAACCCCCGAGTGCCACTCAGAATCGCAAAAAACCTTCTATTTTTTTTCTTTTTTTTAGGGACCAATAAAGTACAGGATTACCAAATTTTTTCCCTTTTTCAGCAATAATCAATCATAAAAATGTTCCCTCTCATTCTGTTGCCTGTCCAAATCGTTCTGATCGTCCTCAGTGCTCTGTTTGTCATCATCTCACAATGCTGTGGCTCCAAGAAGAATAGGGTCTTTCTTTGGCTTTTCGTTTTCTGCTAATTTTGCTAATTCCCCCCCCCCCCCAATTAAGGCGATGGAACAGTTCCTCAAGCAGGAGAATCTCGACTACCAAATGCAGTCGCGAGAGTTCATGCACGAGGCCGACTAATTGGAGGACTTTCACGGCAAAGTGGTGGTGGACAACATCGTACATGAGAAGAAGGTGCGGTGCGTTTGGCTTCTGATCACTGATCAGTGATCTTCCATTGATATCTATCGCATTGGGCCTTCTGTTGCAGTCATTTGGGGCTCTGAATTTGCATGTTTTGTGGCCATTGATCACGATTATAACATCATGTATTTATGCGCCTATTCTGAATCCTGGATCCGAATTGGAACAAAAAGTCGAAAATTCATATGTTCGCTAACTGATGCAAGCAAAATTAGTCTGAAATCATTGGAAATCAAAATTAGTCACCATTTTGTACATATTTTAACACAAGCCTTGAAAATTCTCAACTTTTTGTTGAGTTTGGGTCCCCGGATTCTGAATAAGCCAAAAGACATGCCATATTCATTAGCAAAAAGCTATGCTTAGTAACTGAATATGGTTAACTGATTGGATTCATGGATGAATTAGAGCAGAATTCGATTCATGACAGACTAATGATCCCTGAATTCTGCCTGATTCGTTAGCTTAGTGATTCTAACTTTCCTCTGTTTTCAGAAGACTTACGCTAAGCAGCCGAACGACATGAGGGGCATCGCCGTTTAATTGGGACAAATGGCCGAACGTCGCCAGAAAGGTTGAGGATGCCAATGTTGCGTCCAAGGTGGGAAACTGTTTCCCAATTTTAACAGTTTAATGACGCACAACACCATTTTACACAGACTGGCATCAAACCAATGGTCGGAAAGGCGGGCGGCGTCACTTTGTTGGGTCAGTCGACGCTGGCGGGGTCGACGCACGGCAAAACGAAAGTGCGTTCATTTTGGGGGCGGCATTTTATTAAAAAACTAATATAATTGAATATGTTTTAAGCGCGTTTCTCAGAAGAAGCCCGGACCATCAGCAAACAGTTGGGCAGTGTCACATCGGTGACGCAAAAATCTTCGGCGACTGAATCGGCCGAGGCCAAAAGTACGACGCAAAAACCTTCGGCGACGCTGGGCCAAAAGTCGGAGGCGGACCGGGAGAAGTCGAAGAAGGAGGAGGAGGAAACTGAGACCGAAACGGACGAGGAGGAGGAAACGACGGACAATGAGGAAGAGGATGAAGAAGGGGAGGAAAGCGGTGATGAGAACGAAGACGACGAAGAGGAGGACGAGGGAGAATAAGAAGCCATGGACGAGACGACGAATGACGGAGGAAGTTTGATGGAGAATGGCACAGTGCCAATGATATGCACCGTTATTTTCTGTTTTTGTTGTTGCCTGTTGCCCACCAATTATTGTACCATAAATTTGTAGGAATTTTTGTTGGATAAAATATTTTATGTATACTTAGATATATGTAATGTATAAAAATGGCGCTGTTCGACCTGCTGATGACCTTTGAATATATTGTGATTTTCCGTTAGCATTGAATTTCAAAAAGTTTAAGTCACATGCTCCTATAAAATGATCAATCCCGGCAATTATTGTACAATTCGAAAATTCTCAATGAGTAAAAACGATCTCGCAACAAGTTCATTTGGCAAAAACTCAATTTCAAGTTGGATGAACAATACCAAGCCGATCACCATGGTGTGATCTAACAAATAAGATAATTTTGGAACGATTTAAATTACCTATTTTAATTTGTTTCTGCGTGATTTAATTTGGCACATGGAACAAACAAACACAATTTTTATGTGGAAACATAATGGTACAATCACAACAAATCAAGCATATTTCTACATAACATATATACAATAGGCACAATAAAGCAGGGGCCGGCATTTTTATAAGCATACATATACACACGTTATAACATTAATATGATTTCGGAACTCTGTACAAGTCATCATCGTCTGTACTGTCCTTCGTTGTGTTCGGCACATTGTACAGATCATTCTCGTCGACATCATTCTTCGGTGCATCCATCTGTTGCGCGTTGCCTTCGCCATGGTCGCTTTTCAGTGCGTCCGGCACATTGTACATGTCGTCTTCGTCAAGAGCATTGCTCGGTGTCGTCGTTCCACGATTCTGTTGCGCGTCACCTCTGCCATGGTCGCTTTTCAGTGCGTCCGGCACATTGTACATGTCATCTTCGTCAAGTGCGTTCTTCGGTGTCCCATGCTCCAATGGTTGTTGCTGTTTTGGGTTGTACATGTCATCCTCCTCCTCAGCGTTCTGCTCCTCCTCATCATCAGCTTTCACTGGCTTTCGTAGCGGAATGGGCTTCACACCAGCACGTAACGGCGCAACAGGCTGCGGCGTCGGCTTCTCTTTTCGTTGCACGTTGACTTGGAGCAACGGTCCACCACCAGTCGCAATTGTTGGCATAGCCGGCATTTGGAATGGCAGCGGTTGTGGCGGTGCAAAACGAGGTTGAATTGGCTGCTGATGAGGCGGTGCATAAGGATGAACAGGTTGATGGAATGGACCATGCTGAACAGGTTGATGAACTGCTTGCCCATGAGCTGCTGGCGACGGAGGACGCAGAGGAGCAGCAACAGGCTAAAATATTGTTGCGATTGAAAAAAGTACAGAAAAATGAGATGGATCAGTTTCACTTTCGCTGCTGTCAGTGGTCGTTGAGGAGGAAGAGGAGCCGGTCGTTTGCCCGCCGACGAAAGAGGACGCAATGGAAGAGCATGCTTTTTGAGAGGCGATGCAGCGGCGCCATGTTTTTTGATCGGTTGACGAGACGCTGGTGACAGAGGACGCAGAAGGCAACCACCAGCAGTAGTCTTAATTGTGTTTGTAATTAGTAGACAAGGCGTCAGAGAAAATTGCCATTGCGGAAAACTCACTTTGGCACCCGGTGCAGCACGTGGCAGAGGAACGGGCTTCTTGGACGGTGAAGAAAAGTCGGTCTTCTTGGGCGGCCATTTATCTTCCAGTTTCTTCTGGAGCGGCGATTTGTCCTCCGGCTTCTTCTTAAGCGGCGATTTATCTTCCGGTTTCGTTTTATCCTCCGGCTCCTTCTTAAGCGGCGATTTATCTTCCGGCTTCTTCTTGAGTGGTGTTTTCGCGCCAGCCTTCTTCTTCAGCGAAGGTTTCGTGCCAAGCTTCTTCTTCTTGAACGGTGTTTTGGCGCCAGCTTTCTTCTTCAGCGAAGGTTTCGTGCCAAGCTTCTTCTTCTTGAACGGAGATTTTGCCTTCGATTTCTTCGTAAGCGGCGATTTATCGACTGGCTTCTGCTCGAGGGGCGATGGTGTGGCAACATCAGGCTTCTTGGGCGGCGAATAAGGGGGCGTTGTTGGAGAAACGGGCATCTTAAAGGAGAAGAAGCGTTAAAAAATAAGCAAAATGATTAAATGACAAAAAACGGCGCTATTACAGTTTACACGACCATAAAATAATTTGGCAACTTTAATGGACCATCATTTTTTCTAGAAGCCTCCAAATTAAACATTCTATATATCATTCGATAGCCTAAAGAGTTAATTTGGTTGCTTCTAAAAAGTTATGGCCCATTAAAGTTGTCAAATTATTTTATGGTCGTGTAAATTGCAATAGAGTCCAAAAAAACAACTCACCACTTTGGTGTACTCAGGCGAACTCTGTCGCTTCCCTTTCTTCTTCCGGCCGAAACACATTATAATAATAATTGCAGAGCAACAATACAATTGTTGAATGATTACAGAGAGAATGAAAATGAGTGTTCATTCCGTCTCTATTTATAAAGGCGTAAAGACAAAAAATTCGTAATAAAATTGCCTGTTTACGCGTTGAGCTACAAATACAAAATTCCAGGGAAAATTGTTTTGTATAAAAATGGAAAATTTCACGCGTTTTCTTCACTTCATCAATTCCCTATTCTTCACGACAATTATTATTTGCTCGTCTCCAAGTCTCGTCCAACGTCTGCATTTATTGTTCATCAATCCTTCATCGGTTGGCATCCGCGCGCACTTCAAAATGGACGCCCTCAAAAGGCTTGCGAGCCGTGCACGGCAGGTAAAAAAAATGGGCGGATTCTGGGGAATCAATTTTTTTAAAAATGCCATCCCCTGCACATTTCAGAAGTCGGCGGAGATCATCCTGAGCGCGGAGAAGACCGAAATCGGTGAGGAGGGCATTTTTGGTTTTCCTGAAAATCAAAAAAAAAAAAACAATTTTTTTCCCCAAAATTCAGGTGCCGAGCTGGAAGGACTGTTGACCAAGACAGACAAGACGGAGGAGCACATGAAGAAGCTGGTGCATGCCATCGAGGTGTACCTGCAGCCGAACCCTGGTGGACACTTAGAATTTGCAATTTTGCAGGAAAATACTAATTTTTTTTTTCCAATTTTCAGCAGTCCGAGCGCTGGACCCGCGAAAGGACAAATCCGGCCGACAGAACACGCTGGACGGTCTTGGGGAGGCGATGAAGGTGTGGTTTTTGGCACATTCACAATTAACAAACCCATTTTTAATGCCCTGCCAAAATTTCAGGAAGCAGCATCGAAAGCGGTGGGCGCCGAGTCGACCTTCGGAGGTGAGAGAATTTGGAATCGGAAAATGCTCAATTTAATTAACCCCACTAATTGTCTTTTCTGTTGTTTTTCAGCCATTCTGCTGAAGGTGTCACAGACGGAGTCCAAGATGGCAGCAGGGGAACGCCAACTCATCCAATCGATCACCACGCAAACCTTGGCAAGCCTCCGGCACCTGCTGGAGAACGAACTGCGCGCCGTCCAGGCGTGGATTTACATTTTTTATTCAATTTCCAACAATTTTTAATCCAAATCCCTCCTTTTCAGAAGGAACGCAGCGCGTTGAACAAGAAACGGTTGGATTTGGACGCGACAAAAAGCCGTTGGAAGCGCGCATCGGACGACAAAAAACCCGCTGTACGTCGTGTGTTCTTCCGCCGGGCTCCACTTTTCAACCGTTGACCAATTTCACTGTTTTTTTTTTTCAGGTTGAAGCAGAGTTGCGCAAAGCCCAAGACGAATTTGACACTCAACTGGAGACCATCAGCACTGCGTTGGAAGCGCTTCAAACGGCCGTGGTGAGAATAATTTCACACCCCGAAAAAAAATTTTGACAAAATTTCAATTATTTTCCAGGATCGTCAGGCTGAACAATTGGTGCAGTTCGTGGCGGCACAGATCGAATACCACAGCAGCAGCCTCAAACTTCTGAAGGACCTGAAGCGCGACTTGGGAGCCTAGTGATGATGAGCACAACAACAGCAGAAGAAGAAGCAGACGGATGATGAGAGACGAATTGCCATGGAAATTCATATTGGACATACCCATATTTGTGTATTATACTGGATTAATCCAAATTGATGCGTATGTATTACCTGTAACTTGTACTTGTACATAATTGTATGTGTGTAATAAACACTAATTAACCCCGTGCCATTTGTGTGTTTAAAATTCGATTCGCCCTTATAAAATTTGACTTTTTCGCGACAAAACGGTCCTTCAAAAAAGTGCTTTCGATTATCGAAATTATGAATTGGCATTCATTCTATTTTTTGAAAATCTAAGACAAGTGTTCCCATCTGACACCAAAAACACGGCATTTCCCGCAAAAAATGCCGAGTTCGGCGCTGTTTGGTCCGCTTCAATTCCTAATTTTTGATCAAATTGTAGTAAAATAGCAAAAACAGCGTATGTAATATGCACTTCACGAATCAGTGGTCAAAAAGTTTATGGATTTATGGGCACTAATTTCTGTGTCCTTTTCAAAAGTTTCACTAAATTTGAATTTCTTAGCCAATAATGGCTAGAAAAGAGAAAGTTGACCACTTTTATACTCAAAAATTTGTTATGCGCAGAAAAAGAAATACGCCGACACTTTTGTCTGGCAGAGCAGAGAAAGAAAAACAGGAAAATAGCGCATGTACGTACATGTACAATCCGGAAAAGAAACAAAAGAATAGTTAGAAAGTATTATTCGAATCTTCCCTTTCCTCGCCCCTCTTTCATCCCATAAATTATATATTTTCTCTATTTTTACAAAAGAACCCTTTTTTGTCTGTGTTTTCATAATACGTCCCTCCGTTTAGATGTTGGGTTGTTGGAGCTGGAGCTTGAACTCGAGCTAAAATTTTTGGACTGTCCCCTCCCCGCGGAGGGGACTTAAAAAATTTAAATGCATTTTGGAATGGGCATAGGTATTTTCCAAAGACAAAAAGGCGGTTATGCCAGTTGGTGTGGGACTATGCTTACCTAAATTGATTTCGAATTATGAATTTCCGAATTTTATTTAGATGTTTTGAATGAAATGGAATTTTTTGGGCATTTTCAAGAACACCCGATAGTACCGATTGTAATCCTATTTGTTTGTATATAATTTCACCCATAATGCCATCATCATGTGATGTTAACAATGTATGAATATGTGCCATCTGTGTATTGTGAATGTACTAATACATCTATCTATTCTGTTGTTTTCAATCGCTGTTAGGAGAGATTTGATGAATCAATTAAGAAGAAAATTAGGCACTTATATCCCCAAATTAAAAAAAATGACGGGAATTACCTAGGTATTTATTTTCGGTCAGGGTTGTTTTCGTACGGCCGTTTTCGTACGAGGGCCGTTTTCGTACGGCAGGGGGTCGTTTTCGTACGAGTTGTGTACAAGCGTCAGACCGATGTAAAAAGCTTGGAAACTAATATAACTAAAATTTTATAATTTTAACTCCATACTCGTAAATTTTAATCGAAAATTCATATATTTAACAAAAAATCTTCTACAGTTTATAGCCCACAAATTTTTTTTTCACTTTGCCAGTTGAAAACATACCAAGATTTTCAGGGTCGCTGACCTCGAATCCGGCATCCATTCCGAATAATTTAGGACTCCGTACCAGGGGTGGACGTAACTGATTTTCATTTAGATGGCTACGGAATCCCGACTTCCGATTTCCGAAAAGATTTTTTGAAAAAATGGCTTTTTACCTTGTAAAAACAGTGTAAAAACATTATCAACCGATCTGAGCCAATTTACGATTGAAATATTTGCTTTTAAAACCGCTTTTTTGCGGCGTACTTTTGCAAAAAAAACAGAGTGTAAGAAGCCGGCGGTGCCGATAGGCGCCGCCGGGGAAAATTTTTGAAAATTTGAAGCAATTTGTTAACAGATTTTGCCCAAAAATTGTCTAAATTTTGTGATTTTTTAGGAAAAAATTTCAGAAAATTGTAAAATTGTGACTGTTCTTTAAGGTAGTTTGGGCAGTTACACTATTTGTTAACAGATTTTCACCAAAAATGAACAATTTTTACGGTTTTAAGCCATTATCTGAAGAAAAAAAAAAGTTTTGGGGGGCCGGCGGTGCCGATAGGCGCCAACGGATAAAATTTTTTGAAATTGGGAGTTTTGGTAGCACTTATATTAGCAAAATAAATAATTAAGGGTACTTCCGGGTTATGCTGCCCCCCCACCCCCTCAAAAAAATTCCAAAATTCGTAATTTGGGGTTTCCAAGGTCGCTGATCACGAATATGATATTTATTTTAAAATTGATGACTTTTAATCATAGATTTGACAAAATATCTATGATTATAGAAAAATATTTAAAATTCAATTAAATCATGATTGAGTCAGACAGGTGGCATAAAGGCAGCGATATTGCGCAAAATCTCATCAAATTCAGATATTTTGTCAAATCTATGATTAAAAGTCATCAGATGTTAAAATAATATCATATTCGTGATCAGCGACCTTGGAAACCCCAAATTACGAATTTTGGAATTTTTTGAGGGGGGGGGGGGAGGGCAGCATAACCCAGAAGTACCTAATTAAGCACAAAAAAATTTAAAAAGTTTGGGGAAGCCTAAAATAAATCTTTAAAAAAAGGACATTTTAGTTTTCAAAGACCCGGCCCCTCCAATAAAGGACAAATCTTTAAAAAAAGGACACTTGGCCACTCTGCTTTAACACAGGTTTCCCAAGTTTTTTTTTTTTCAAAAAAAGGACAAACGAGGCTAAAACAAAGATTTGAACCCCAAAAAAAAGATTTTTTCTAAAACTGATAGTAGCGCGAAGGAAACGCAGTAAAAACATGAAAAAGCGGCTTGAAACAACATTTTATTAGCGCAATAACAATTGAATTTTTTTCCGATGACCTTTTTTTTCATTTCACCGTATATGCACTTTTTTTGCGGCGCTTTTTTCCCAAAAAAACTGAGAAACTGGGGACGGGGGTCCGGGCGGTGCCGATAGGCGCCGACGGGAAAAAATTTTGAAAATTAGGAGTTTTGGTAGCAATTAAATCAGCGAAATAAAGCATTAAGCACAAAAAATTTAAAAAGTTTGGGGAAGCCTAAAATAAAGGACAATCTTTAAAAAAAGGACATTTTAAATTTTAAAGACCCGGGCCCTCCAAAAAAGGACATCTTTAAAAAAAAGACACTTGGGAACCCTGCTTTAACAGCCAATCAAAATTAGTGTATTCCTCATTTCGTGGATTCAAATTGCCGCGGTTGCGAATCGCCAATTATGAAAAAAAAAACGCTTGGATCGCGCGTCGTTGTCGGGTGGAGCAAGCCCAAAAATTGTGTATATAAAGAGGCGGTTTTCTTCAATCAACCTCACATTTCGTGTGCATTTTTTAGAGGTGTGCCGTGACTGAAAAAACCCGTGAACCGTGAATCGTGACCGTGAATTGACCCCGTGAACCGTGACCGTGAATTGGTCCCGTGAATCGTGACCGTGACCGTGATCCAAAAAACCCGTGAAATTCACGGCTTTCGTGACCGTGACCGTGAATTTTTAAGAAAATTTTCTCTGGCGGCGATTTTTTTTTTTTTATCGGGGATCCCAACTGAAAATTTTTAAAACACATTTGTCAGACAAAAATCATCATTTGGGGTCAAAAATCAGCATTTTGGAAAATTATTCAAAATTAAAAAAAAAATTAAATCAATGTGTTTTTTGCGACTCGCTTTTTACAAAAAACTTTTAGGGAATCGGTGGGCCCGGCGGCGCCGGTAGGCGCTGCCGGGAAAATTTTAAAATCTCAATGCAATTTGCTAACAAATTTTCACAAAAAAAAGTCCAATTTTTTTAAATTTTGAGACAATTTTCTATGAAAAAAAAATTTTTGGGGGCACTACGGTGCCAATAGGCGTCGCCGGAGGAAAAATAGAAATTCTGACTATTTTTAACACATTTTCACTGAAATTTTGTGGCTTTTACACTCAAGAAAATGAAATATAAAGTTTTTTGGAAATCAAAAGTAATTCAAATATTCGCTTCAAAAAAAATTATAAGTCAAAACAGTCCTTAAATTTTGCATTTTTTATTATCAAATCCAAAATAAGCACGTAATATTGAAATAGGCACAAAACTTAGAAATAAGTACACTTTGGAAATCTTGATTTAAGCCGATTTGTTTATGAAAAAAAAGTATTGGATGCCCTGCGGTGCCGATAGGCGCCGCAGGGAAATTTTTGCAAATTTTGCTCCGATTTCTTATATAACTTTGCCCAAAACATGACCAAGTTTTCTCTATAAAACAATATGAAATTCTGAAATTTTCAGTTTTATCCAGTGTAAATTTTTCACGGAAAAACCGTGAACTAACACCGTGAATCGTGACCGTGACCGTGAGTGAAAAAACCCGTGAAATTCACGGTAACCGTGACCGTGACCGTGATTCACGGCACACCTCTAGCATTTTTCACTCCGTCTACAAATTGTTTCTTCGAATTGCGCAATGGTCAACGATTCCAAAGAGGACCTTTTGTTCTTTGCCAGAGTGTGTGAGAAGGCACGACGGTACGATGACATGACCGAGGCAATGCAGAAGGTGTGGTCGATACTAGAGTGCCACGGGACCGGGACCTGGAAGCGGACAACTGAGTACCAAGGTCCCGGTTTTTTCCCGGTTTTCCCATCCAAAACCCGGTTTTTCAAACCGAAAAGGTCCCGGTCCCGGGTTTGCCCAAAATTCCCGGTCCCGTGGCACTCTAGTCGATAGGATTTGAGCATTGCATTTAATTGTTTTTTTTATTTTCAGATGATCCAAGCGGACGCCAATTTGAACAGCGAGGAGCGCGAGTTGCTCGTCGCCGCCTACAAAGGTGCGATTTCTGCGCGTCGTGCGTCGTGGCGTTCGCTCTGTTACGCGGAACAACGCGTCGCTTTGGACCTTACGGACCAGCAAATACAGGTGGAGTTTGGGCACAAGTGTCAGCAGCGAGTTCCTTATTGATGTTTCCCCTTTTTACAGGTGGCGGAAGAGTACCGGACGAAGATGGAGTCAGAACTGCTCAGCATTTGCCACGATATTTTGGTCAGTTTTGTGTTTTTTTTTTACCATGGATTTTGATCATTTTCCCCCATTTACCCCCATTTAGGGAGCCATCAATGAAATGCTTCTGCCGAAGGCGAGCGACGCTGAGGCGAAGGCTTTCTACTTGAAGATGAAGGGCGATTACTACCGCTACATGATCGAAGTAGCGCCGGGGGAGGAACGCCCTGGTAGTGCCTTTCTTTTGTGCTCTTTTCTCCCACAAATTTGCTCTTTTTTTTTTAGCTGTCATGGACCTCTCAAAACATTCGTACCAAGATGGACTTGAAATCGCCACCAAGGAGATGAAAGCGTCCAATCCGACTCGCCTGGGCCTGGCGCACAACTTCGCTGTGTTCCACTTTGAAGTCTTAAAGTTGCCGGCGGAAGCCCGTCAGATTGCGCAGAAAGTCATTGTTTTTGAGATTTTCTTGTTTTTTGAATTTTCATTTTCAAATTTTAGGCACTCGACGAAGCGATGGCTGAAATTGGCGCAAACGAAGTGGCCGGGGAAACGGACACTGTTCTTCATGTGATTCGGGAGGCTTTGAACGCGTGGAAGCCCAAGGATTTCGCTGCGGACGCATAGAATGAAAATCGATCATATTTTGGTGACGTATTGCTATGTATATACTATATATAGGTCTTAATTGTGTATCCAATGTACATATCGTTTGATTCTGCATTCCCTCTCAAAGCGTTGTAATGATTAATTGTGTATGTATTGTATTGTACATATTGTAATAAAAATTCGAAAAATGCCAAAATTTTACAAATAAAGAAACTGATAAAACCCACCAAAATATTGAAATAGAAATATTAATGAACCTTATTTTGCGTTTCAGAAATTTGGAATTTTTTAACATTTTGAAAACTTAATTTTTTAGCCCGGGAAATTTATGCAAATTTTTGGAAATTCAAACTCACTTCAGAGTTGGACAATGTTCATGGAATAAAGCTTAGTTTCAACATATTAACCATAAATAACGCTGTTTCCACTTGGTTTGAAGCTTCTACGTTGATTTTGCCTGGGGTCAACTGCGTCTGATGCTCATATTCACAATGCTAATTTGTAAGGATAAAAATCCGCATATCCCTAGCTATAGCTAGGGTAGCTGCAGATCGATTAATCTACGGCTCAAAATCCGTATTCCCAACTCGGAATACGGCTGGGGATAGTTCGATCTCCAGCTACCAAGCCTTATATGCAGATACCTAGCCGATTATCCCCTTCTCCACAGATGATGGAGTTAGCAAAATATTTTTGACATTATAATTTCAGTGTATTATTTATTTATGGATAACTGCCAGTGATGCGACTACGGCCAACAACTTATGATGATTAAGAAGGAAGGCCGAACAAAGGAAAATAAATGCGAAAATATGTTTTCGATAATAAACATTGACGAATTGTTTTTTTATGATGATGATGAGAGAAGAAAGAATTTTTTGAATTGCATTTAAATTTCATATCTTTTAGGCGATTCGGGTTATCCGTGCAGAAAATGGCTGTTAACACCATTTGCTAATCCTACAACTGATCAGCAAAGACGTTATAATGACGCGCATTGTAAAACTAGGGTTATTATTGAGCAAACTTTTGGAAGATGGAAAAAAAGATTTCATAGTTTGCACACCCCAATTCGTATTAAACTTGAAAATATTGGCATGTTCATTGTTGCTGGTGCTGTATTGCATAATATGCCGTTTTTCGTGCTTATCTGTGCGTATTAAGTGCGCAAAAATTTTAGGCATTTGCCTAAAAATCGCATCCCTAGAAATTAATAACAAATAATGAGGGAAAACAATTAAGCAAGCAATTAATTAATAAATGATTATTAGCAATGAACGCATTTTTAATTTTTAAACTATTATCATTCCATCTGTCAAATTATTGGATCATTGTAATTATATGATTTAATTTGATCGTTTTGACTTTCACAGTGAGAAACACCCTCATTAAAACGAGCGAAAAAAGAAGTAAAACTAATTAATTGCCAAATGAATTTAATGGAATTAATAAACAAACTCCAAAAAATAAAATAAAAAATTCTATCGGCAACTTTTTGGAGTAAAATTAGAAAATGCCATTCACTAATTGGATTTTTTTGTT
>SIJG01000020.1:1316269-1403477 GCA_023374025.1 Heterodera schachtii
AAGTAAAATTTCGTAACACTCTATTTCAATAGGGTGGGAGACAGATCTAGGCCCATTCAGAATGTTTTTGAATTTTTGGCACAAATACCTTATAATTTTATTTGGTTAGTATTTGTGAGTATTTTTCTATCTTTTAAAATTAGGTTTAATGCTTTAATAATACCATTTTTGAAGTTTGGGAACTGCAGGTAAAGAATTTATTATTATGTGATTTTGAATTAGAGATTAATTATTCTACCACACAATATATTTTATTCATAAATATAATTCTTTAATTTTCCGTGCATTAATTGCTTTTAAACGGTGGTTGAATTTATTATATGTTTAATTTTTAGCTATAATTTTAAAAATATTATATTCAAATAAATTTTTAATACTTTTAAATTATTCGCTAACTCCTTTATAGAATGTTTATGGCTCAATCACTAAAAATTAAAATAAAATTCTATTAAAAATTTTTATTATCATTAAGTTAGATAGTTTGAAAAATGGTGTAAATACGGTCTACATCAATTCGGCTCCCACAGTTCGGCCCCCACGGTTCGGCCCCATCATGTTTTTCCTCTACAACTTTCTATAACTTTTTTCTTTATCAAACGAATCCAACATTGTTGGCATTCGAAAGCTATATGTGTTTAAAAGCTTTTTCTAAGCTATTGCTTTGCGATTAGACAAATACCAAGAAAGTTATAAATCAAAATTGCGAAATAATTCCATTTTATTGAAGTTTGGGAGCTGCAGGTAAAGAATTTAGTATTATGTGGTTTTGAATTAGAGATTTATTATTCTACAATACTTTATATTTTATTCATAAATATAATTAATTAATTTTCCGTGCATCAATTGCTTTTAAACGATGGTTGAATTTATTATATCTTTAATTTTAGCCATAATTTTAAAAATATTATATTTAAATAAAATTTAATACTTTTAAATTTTGCATTTTTCATGTAATTAGCTCCAAACTTTTTTAACTAAAAAAATAGCAATATTTCCATTTTTACGCCCTTGACTGCTTTTAACCCGGACAGCTTAAGATTTTTTACTTTTTTAAATTGTTAAATTCACTTGCATAAAAATTTAGGTTTGGTCCATTAAAGCCGTGCTGGGTCGTTTCTTAAAACTGCCAGGGCGCTTCTTAAAAACTGCCAAGTTGTAGGAAAATAAGAAATGTAATACATATAAATTCATAATTTAGCTCAAATACAAACAAATTAATAATTTTTTATATCATTCAATAGCATTAAGTGTTCTCGATCAGAATATAATTTTATTAAATTTTTTACTTAAGTATAAAAAAGTTATGGTTATTAAATTCCACAAAACCCATAAGACGGAATTTTTTCTCCATAATTTTTTTGAAACTCAATGAAATTTTTTGAAATTTTAAAAAATAATAGATTAAATAAAGTACTTGAAATTCTAAAAAGTAAATTAATCTAATTGCTTCTGAAAAAAAATTATAAAGCATTAACAGGCTATGTTTTTTGCCTTGGTCATGCAAATATAATTTGAAAAAATTAAAATTTTCAAGGCATTAAAATGCAATTAAGAGAAAGTAAATTTATATATATCGATAGTCCTAAGAATTCTCTATTTATGAATAAAATTTCAAAAAATTCCATCGAGTTTTAAAAAGTTCTGGTAAAATAATTTTACTGAAAAGTTATTGAAAATTTATGACCATAACTTTTTTTTAATTTTGTAAAAAAATTTTCAAAATTTATATCTGATAGACAACACTTAATGCTATTGAATAATACTAATAATTATTAATTTGGATGAAATTGGGCCAAGATACGAATTTATATGTCTTACATTTTTTATTTTACTACAACTTGGCAGTTTTTAAGAAACGCCCACTTGGCAGTTTTTAAAAAACGACCTAGCACCCATTAAAGCAAGCAATTCAACACGAGAATTGCTTGGAATTTGGTTGAGTTCGGGCGTCGCCAATCATGTTGTGCCGGTGAACAACACAAATAATTTTGGAAAAATATTTTTTATTATTTAATACATGATAATCTGAAACTTTTTTACTTTAATGATAAATATCCATCATAATAAATTTTTCCTAATAACAAAAATTATCATTCCAAACGGATTCGATTTCAAGATGAAGAAAACATAAAAATTTATTAAGAGAGATTTTTTTTTTTAATTAATTTTTATATTCATATGAATCAATCTATTATTTTAGCACTTATTTATATTACAAAAAACGCCAAATTTTAATGGCATTAAGGCAATATTATATAATTATTATTTTTTCAATTTTTATAAATTAAAATTTTAAGTTTAGTATTTAATAATAAATTTTTCGTTAATACATTCAAGCATTTTAATTCATGAATATCATTAAATAGTTTTAAAAAAGGTAATAAATAAATAAAGACATAAAACAAGATAAGAATTTTCGTACAATTTGAAAATTTTAATGTATTTCAAGATAAAATATTTCTTAAAAAATTCTAACAGATTAAATAAAATTAAATATTAAAAAAGATAATGAAAAGAAAAACCTTTAAAATATTTTATTTCAAACCAAAAACTGCAAAATACAACTAAAAGTGCAATCAAAAATGCAAAAATAAATCTTAAAGCAAGATTGAGGATAATGAATAATTTGAGAAGAAGATAAGTAAAAAACATAATAAAATTAGTATCAATTCAGAGTTTTAATAATTAAAAAAGACAATAAAATAAACTAAAATATAAAGAATACTTAAATAATTATTAATTACTTTATAAGAAAAATTAATTCAACATTGAATTAAAATATGTACATATATATGTAAAAAAAAGTCCCGAAATATGTAAGAAATGTGTACAAAAAACAAAAATATATACAAATTTTGTAAATAAAATTTAAATTTTTAAAAGATGTTAAAATAAGCACAAAATGCCTTAAAAATGACTCAAATAGTCTTAGTTAAAAACATAAATTAATAAAAAAATAGAAATAATGGAACAAATATTATGTTTGTTTATAATATTAAATAATAAATAGCTGTAATATTTATTTTATAAATTTAAATACATACGAAGATTATGTAAAAAAATACGCGATTTATAAAAACCAAAAAAGTATTAATATCACATCTTATTGTAAAATTAATTGTCATGATTTTCAAAAATAAATATATACTCTAAAGAATAAGAAAACGCTCTAAAAAAGTGAAAACATGATATAAATATTTGCAAACAGAAACAAACCTTCGTTAGTGAATTATAGTTTAATAAAAAATAACAAACAAAAAAACTTATTATTCTCAAATAATTTTTAAATAATTTATAATAAGCCTAAAAAATAAATATATCATTCTATCGAACGTAAATAAAAATTTATAAACTAAAGTAAAAAAATAATTTTTATTATAAATAAAAAACACAATATAGTAATTTTACAAAGAAATTTAAATAACATTTGGTTCATCTCTTTCGGTGATTATTTAGGACTTAATTTACCCGAGAAAAATAAAATTAAAATAATTAAAGGCAATTATGAAATAAGTTTTATTTACAAAAATAAAATAAGTGCAAAAATTAATTAATATAATTTTCAATTTATGATATAAATTATAGGTACTTTTCCGTTATATGGCCAAAATTTGAATTTTTTTAAAAATCAACAGTGGGCGCACAGAATTGCTAAAATTACGCGTCAAAATTATTTCGGAGGCATAAATGCCACAATTTGAGCTAAGATCTCTTCGAATGGGTCTGCGGCACGGGTTTTGACATTTTCGTGCCAGAAAAATTCGCTCAAATACGAGTCAAGCATTTGGCAATGTGTGCGGTGTTGTTTTTTTGAAGAGGGTTATAAAATTAAAGCTCATTTTAAAGTGTTGCCCAATTCAGGTTTTAAAAACTGTTTCTTTCTTTTCGAAAAAAAGCCAAAAACAAGAAATACGTTTTTTATTGTTTTCTTATTAAATTTAAAAATCTATGATAGTAGAAATTATTAGTGTAACATTGTGTCCTATGTTGATTTGCATTATGTATTGAGCATGGGTATTTATTAAAAAAATATATTATTATTATATAATTTTTGCGAAATAATCGTGTGAAATATATGTTTAGGACCACAGCCGCGATTCGTATAATTTTTTAAAATAACTGTAATCAAAAATTTTGGACAATAGGACCCATTTTGCGTAAATCATCCGTCTACTAACTCACCATTTCGTTTCGGCTTGTTCAATAAATTTTTATATGCGTTATACAGTATTGATTATTCCCGTGCAGCATGATATTATCTGTCAATACCTTTTGGTTAAAATCAGTCGATAAAAATTGTGTATTCAATATAGTTATAATTTCTATATTTATAAATTTTTTAAGATTTATCACTAAATATAAAATGTATGGGTAAAATTTAAACTATTTTGAATCATGCTTTTTTGTAATTTTTATGATAAAAGTTTGATATTGAAAATTTTATTTGACAATTTAAATATGTACTTTCAAGAGAAGTTTCTACATAAATTATCTTAATTAAAATAATATTATTAAGACCAAAATATTCAAAATCTGATGTGTTAAAAGTCGATTTTTAAAATCAAAACTTGTAATACAACATAAGTTTATTCACTTTCTTATCACCTTGAGCAAAACCAAATGGAAAAGTTAATTTTGTTTAACTCTTTAATATTGTGGAGGCAATTAAATTTTTTAATTAAATGCTGATAAAATACTTATACATTAAAATTAATTTGAATGCCAAATAATCGCTTTAAATTATAATTTTTAATTTTTTTTAATTCTGAATGTTTTTATTCGAATAAATAATGTATTTTTTTTTCATTTAATAATAGGCTTTTAAAATGAACGTTTATATTTCACCCAATGATATAAATATTGACAAAAGAATTGATTTGAAATTTTATTATTTTATTTTAAATTTTTATGTTTTTCAAATACTTTGCGATTAAAATACAAATTGATTCGTCAAGTACCTTGACTTTATGACTGGCATTTTTTCAATAATGCATTCGCGAATAGATTAATTTATTTTCATATCTTAATCCTAAATATTCAATTATATAAATTTAGCTCTCTCATCAATCATTCATCAGATACTTTTAATTTCATAATTTTTAAAATTCAACAAAACGATATTAAAAAACTAATTTTAAAGATTTTTTAATTTTGCTTATTATAATTTTATATTAAAATATATTATTAAATAAAAATTCAAATTTTTTATCATATGTCATTTATTTCAGTTACTAAAATTTTACAAAAAATTCCTTTATTTAGATTAAGCGTTTTTATTTTTTAATCATTAATAGATTTTCATATTAAAATAATATTCACATTACTGCCTTCATAATGAAAAGTTATAACAAAAAACCTATCTAATAACACTAACATTATTATTTTTCAAATTATATGCAAATTTGTTAACTTCTGTTTTGTTATAATTATGGACTAACGTTAAATGATTTTATATTTGTATACATTAACATTTCCATATAATTCTTTAGATAATTTTATTGAAGTTTTGTTTAAAATTTTCTTTTAACGATTAATTATCTTTTAAACAAGAAGATACTTTTTTCATTTCTACTATAACAATAATTTAAATATTTATTTTAAATTGTGTTCTTTGAATTTGGATTTCAAATTACATCGAGTGACAATCAACCATTCAGCATTTAGTTTTTTTTTCACCAAACATATTACCCCAAATAAAATCAAAACATAAGATAGGTATGTAGATGAAATTCATTTGTGCAATTACACGTTATTTATTATAGTAATTCGATTTTTAACATAATGCCTCAGAACATGATCAATATTCTACAGACAATCATCATTAATATAAACCATAAAAATACTAAGTCCAAAATTATAATAAATTAAATGTTTACAGATTATTTTTCTTGAGTTTATTATACACTTATAAAATTAAAAATTGAATCATAAATGTAAACACTTCTTTAAAACAAGATATATAATTTATAGAAGAACATTTTAAATAATAAATAAAATCTTTACATTATATTCCAGCACAACACGAATAAAATAATTTAAATATCTAAAAACATTCCTTAATAAGAATTCGGACCATAAAATCCATGACAAGAAAATCCTTTTGAAATATAATAGCTAGTTAAAATGATTTAGTAACAATTTAAACATTTTAATTTAAAAAGAAAATCTGAGAATTTCAGCAAATGGGCTTGGATGATTGAATAATTAGTTTCAAATTAATGACTTTCTTAAATAAACCAAAACATAATAAATATTAGTTTAAGACCAGAAAGCCAAGACTAGCGAATAACAAATATAATTAATATGAATATAATTTTTAATTTTTACATGCAACTAATTTTAAAAGGCATTTTTAGAAAAATCATATATTTCATTTAAACTAAATGACACCAAATAAATTGTTATAAAAATTTTAATCATATTTTTGTGGGCTCGATAAAAGATATGAAAAGTTATTTGAAATTAGTAGATAATAAATAAAAAAGAAAATCGAATCCTCCTACTGTTCACCTTTAAAAAAAATTGTTTTGAGTAAAAAATTAATTAAAAATCATAAAATACTATCATATAAATTTTTTATTAAATAAAAATACAAAGAAAAATAAATGTAATAGATATACAATTTAAAAACATCAATTATGCTTTGCAATGGGAAATGAAAAAATTATATTTTCGTCACTAAAACAGAGTTTAAAGAAAGTTCTTATATGATACTTTAAATGATAAATTGAAATAAATAAAATTTAAAATTAAATAAAACAATCAAAGTAAATATATATCATCTGTAGAATAATCATAAATATGTTTAAGAAATTTAAGATTAAGAATACGAACGCTGCGAGGAATAAAATAAAAGATAAACATTAATTGAAATGCTCCATATAATTTAAAAAAACTAAATAAAAAAAAGAAAAATGATTAATTTTTAAATAGAATAAAAACTATAAAGTCATAAATTATTAGCAAAAATTATGTTTCACATTTATATAATCAAAAGAATCTCGACGTAAAATTTTATAAATAAATAAAATATTTTTAAATTGCCAATGATTATAAAATGTTTCTTTTGAAAAATCAATTTGTAACTGAATGATTATTTCATTTTTCACTTATTAAAAATGCTCATAAAATTTTTATACCAAAATTTGCTATATACCGAAATAAATATGCAAATTTTACTGGATAATTAATTAAAATAAAATAAAAAATTCCCCACTCACAATCACATAATTAATAATAAATCCCATTTATAAATGGCGCACATGGCCAACAAAAAACCAACAGAGCTTTTTAGCGAGTAATAATTAAATAATTTGCAAAATATTTATCAATTTGAATAATTCATGAAAAAATTCTTTTTTTTTTTTAAATTTTTTATACATTAATTTAAAAGTTTAACACAATTATATACTAATTACAAAACAAATAATGAATAAATAAATAAAAAAGTGATAAATGAATAATAGAATTAAATATTATTATCAATTTAATCTCGTAGTCTACTAACCGAAATCGTCATTTTTTGAAATATATATTAATCATATAAATAGCCTAATAGAAGAATCAAACAAATTATAAAATTAAAAATGTAATACATCAAATGACGCATGCACTACCGCGCAAGGATTAAAATAAAAAGTTGGAAAAGCAAAATTAAATGAGCAATTACTAAGAACAATAGCAACTAAATGAGTTCTTTTAAAAAAAGAAATAAATTTTCTTTAAAATAATTAAAAATTGGCAATAAATATTAAAAAAATTGGTGTATAATCAAAATCCTATATTATCAAGTATTTCATAAACTACAACTTTAGAGGCAATGTTTACTTTGTTATGGCTTCATATTTCAATATTAAATATTATTCAAATTTAACAATAATAAAATTCAAGAGTTATGGCTTCATATTTCAATATTAAATATTATTCAAATTTAACAATAATAAAATTCAAGAGTTATGGCTTCATATTTCAATATTAAATATTATTCAAATTTAACAATAATAAAATTCAAGAGATTCTATAAAAATGTGATGAGTTTTAATTATGAGAATGATAAAATATATACATTCGCTAATAAATTAAATACTTTCAATATAAAATATTGAAAAATTAATAAAATATTAACATGTTCAATATTTTCATTGAATTGATAAATTAAGTATGTTAAAATCAAGCATTTTCGAAAAAATATTTCAATTTACATGTTCGTTATGTAAATAAAGTTTAAATAATAAATATAAACATATATAATATAATGTTTAAAATAATAAATATAAACATAAATAGTTATAAAGTTGTAAATAAATAAAATAGATAAAGTAATTTTACATAAGGGTCTGTCAATCAAATTTAAAAGCTGTTTGAATTACGATTTTTTAAATAAAAATTAAATATATAAGTAATAGTATCAAAGCTAACCGAATGAAAAATCACCTATAAAAAAATAATTATGTAAATAGAAAAACCAAAAATTTTTAATTTTAATGAACCAAAATTTTTTTCATATAAAATACTATATTATAAAAATAAAAATGATTTCATTGTTCTCATTTTAATATTATTTTCGTTATAGAAATTGCAAATTACTGTAGATTTATACATGTATTAAAATATAAATAGCCAGAAATAAAAACCTTATACAGAAATAAATCATATATTTTCAACTTGGAAAAAGATGCTGGAAATCATGGGTATATCGAGAAACTCAAATGGTAATATTTTTAGATTATTTTTTATATTTTATATAAATTAAAAAAAAAGATTTAAATAAAATGAATTTATCAATTTATCATTAAGGCTGCATGATTATGTAATTAACGCAGCATTGGACAGATTATAGAATTAACGAGCATTAAACTTTAGAAAAAATTGCTAGATGCCGAAACAACAAAATAAAAATAAGTCAAATTTTTGATAAAAAGAAGAAGAAAAACGAAATGAACTCAAAAAAAACAATAATTGGAAAATATTATAAAATAAAAGAGAAAATAAAAAAAATTTTAAAATGTATAGATTCTTAGAACGTTTCGTTTAAATTTTTATTTTTTCATTTAATTGTGGGAAAGGAATGTTTTTAACTAAAATTGAAATAAATATGAAACGTTTTGAAAACTTATTAGTTTAAGAAATACAATATATTCTAGAGAACTATTAGTATAGATTATTTATTTTTTCTTGAGGTTGTCCAGATGTTCAAATTTCTTTCAATTCTATTTTTAAAAAATATGTCCCACCCTATATTTTATTTGATGCACTATACGATTTAATTATGTTTTAAATTGAATTTTTTTTGGCTATCTATTAGATTTTTTGAACAAGTAAAAACGCAGGAGAAAATATATTATTTTATGTTTTAATATTATTTCAGGATTAACTTATATTTAAATAAAACTTAAAATTAAATTAATTTTTATTTTAAGAAATTGAATTGAATTATAGCTTTCATAATTATCTCATGATTTCTATCATTTCCGTCATTTTGTAAATGAAGAATTTTTTTAAATACATAATTATATTTTAAATTAAATTATCATTTTAATTTGTTTTTCTGTTGCATGTTCAATGTATGTTATTAAATGATGTTGTTAAGTTGTAAAAATATGACATTTAAAATGCATGTATGTGTTAAAGTTGAGAGTAACCATGATTTTTATCGACCAGTAACTGGAAACTTTCCGGGTAGTCATCAGTCGACTGTATTATTTTATTGTAGTTATTTTAATAAATTTTATATTAATCTTTTTTTATCGCTTATTATTTATATTTATAATTTTTTATATGCTTAAAAGAATTACTTAGGTAATTTCAGTTTGTTTCAAATGTTACAGATTTTTGGAAAAAACTTGCTTACAATTTTCTATTTTAATCAAATATCAGCATTAACAAAATTTTCATTTATCCCTCAAAAATTTTTTATAGTTTTTATTTTACCTTCTCGAACTAATTTGTCATTTAAACCAGATTAATTAGATTCTTCAATTTCGAACACTTTTATCCATTTTCTATTAATTAACTCAAATTGATCAAATCTCGTTATGTTTTTATAAGTTTTATAATGTAATCGCGACATTTTTGAGCAGTCGCCTGTAGAATGATTTTCATTATTGTAATCCAACGCCTTGGCGCACGTTTTATTTATATTAAATTAGAAATATCTACTTTATACTATTGTTGTTATTGTCAAGTTAAAATATGTTTTAAATGTTTTTAAAATTCTTTTTTCTTTGTAAATTTATTTGAGTTATTTTTGCTTTTTATTTAATTTTGTTCTCGCAATTTATAAAATTGATTTATCCATTATTCTCTATTCCGTTTACGTTTAACTGTTTCCAGAATTTTCATTAACATATTAAACCATTTCCAATGAACTTGTTCTATACCATAAAGTAATTTGTTTATTTATATTTTATTTGAAACGATCCAAAAATCTGATATTATAAAAAAAATAAAATAAAACAATAAAAAATACTGTAAATAAAACAAAAATTCCAAATAAATTATGTATTAATTTAATTTAAACCCTCTATAAGTTTTAAATTAATTTTGATTTACTATTATATTAAACATTGGCGCCAAAAGTTTAAAGTCTAAAGCAATTATATGTGGAAATTGCTAATAAACAATTTAAATCAATTCACAAATCTGAATAAATAAATTAACAAAAATAGATAATGTTATATTGGTAAAATTGAATTTTAATTTAAATAAAAGAAATATATGGGAAATTTTATATAATAAATGATATAAAAAGAAGTGAAATAATTAAATAAACAAAAAATTGAATGTAACAAATGATAATTTTACGTAAAATTTAAACAGCAAAAAACTGTTTATTCAAGTGGTAAAATACTTTTTTAATCAGCTGGATCCGACAAATTTTTAGCATATTTAATAATATAATAATAAAAATGAAGAAGTCGTCAATCAGCTAGAAATGTAAGCAGTCAAGATGAAAATAAAAAAACTTAAGAAAACCAAAATATAAATAAAGATTACTAAATATTATATAAAACTTTATTAGTGAAAAACGTACAATAAAAAGTGTGTTTCAACAAATAACAAATGTTTTTCTTTTCTTCAATCTAAGAGACAATGATATAAATTTAATTAAAAGTAAAATAAAAATCAATTAAAATTTTTTGTGATTTTTTTATTAGAAATATTAAAAAATAGTTCTAGTAGTAAAAGACTCGACAAAAATTGGACGTACTCGAGAGGAACTTGGACAAGTTTATATACGCATAAATAATTTAAATAAAATATGGAAACCCAGTTAAAAAATAACTTTATACCTAATAAAAAATATGGAAAGGTAATTAATATAGAAACGGTTAATTTATAATTTTCATCAAGAAATTGTATGCATTTTCAACAAAAAAATAATAAAACACCCTAAATAGTCTGTGCTTCTTCAAAAGAACTTATAACGGCAACTAGAGGAAAAATGCATTTCATAAACAATTGACATAAATAAATAACATTAAAACAAATAAAAAATTAAATTAAAAACGTTAAATAGAAGTAAAATTCAAAAAAAGTAAAACTTCAAGTGATATAGACGAACAATAACCAATAAAAGTGAAATTTAATTTTATTTTTTAACGGAAAATTCTGTGAATGTTCCGAGATTGTTTACATGGAATTTTAGTAACCAAAAATATTATTTTAACTTAATAATATGAATGTATATTTTATTAAATATACACTACTTTGAAAAAATAACTTTAAATAATTGTACTATAAATTTTACTTCACAAACTTAATGGAGATCATTAATTGATAAAGTTTAAAAATGTAAAATTAAAGATCATAAAAAGTAAAGAACCAGAGAAAAAATAAGTTTTCAACTTGCCAAGGATAACTTAAATTTTAATTTAATTTTTCCAAGTTATAGAACCAATCGACAATAATTGGGAAAAAATATATAATAAATTAATCATTTTTTATTTAAAGTAAATTTTGAAATCATCACTTTAAAGTTTTATGCTTTGATTATTAAAAATAAAGAAATTTCCTTGTTGAACCAATTAATTAATTCGAATATTTGAGTAGATTCTTATAATTTCATTCCTTCTTAATACTATTTTTGTATATGTTTTATTCTAAACTATTTTATTTGTTAACTCTTGTTTCCGCACATACAATGTCTTCAAAAATTTTATTGGTTATATAAATTATGCAATTATTAATATTTCAATTTATTAGATTTAGAAAATTTCAATTTTCTTATTAATTTTTTTTCATTCGTTTGCCTCAATTCATTGATTTCCTTTCCGCGTTTTTAAAAAGCAAATTGTTAAACAAAATATTTTATAACTTAATCATATTATTTATATTAGAAAATAAATAACACAAACAGAAAACATTTAGAAATTAACAATTTCATAGCGTTAAAATAAATTAAAGATATGATTTCATTAAAATTTTTATTTAATATAATATATCAGACAAATGATGCAAATAGTATTTTTATTTTTAGCGATAACATTATTATTATTTATCTATATAATCAAGTCCCAGTTCCATATAACAATTGTTTTTTCTGAAGTATTGCGTGTTTGAACTGTTATCTATTTGTCAAATATAAGTTCAATCAATATATTTCATCTGATAACTAAAACCATATTTATTTATGTACATTTTCATCAACTCTTATTTAAATATTTTTTTACATTTATGACATTTTTACTATAAATGACCGATTAGTTTAATTGTAGATGTTAATATATTTACAAAAATAAATTTTGGTAGATATAAAACATTTTTAGTTTTTTGTTTAATGTCGGCAGAAAAAGAGTTTTTTTATGTAATTTGAGAATAAAATTTTTCAAGCTTAAATTTATGTATATGGTAATTATTTATTAAATACAATCTTTTAAAATATATGCTCTTTCAATGCGTAAAATAATAATCCACTTAATTGAAGATCCTTATTAAAATTAATTTTGAATATCCCGTTATTTTATATCTAATTAATAGCTTTTTTATTTTTTATGAATTTATATTTATTAGATTAAAGTATAAATATTACTTTTAATTATTATTATATAGCAGATAAATAATGATTATTATAAATTTAAGTTTAAAAATTCAGATTAATTACTTTAATTGTCCGAATCACATACAAATGTTTTAAATTTTTTGTAATTTGATTATCACTTTAAATAAATAAATATGATCTTTTTTAAAACTAAAATATTGACAATTTAATTTAAAGAAGAAAGTCTGAAATAATTTTTTTCTTCTTTCTTGAAGTCTTGTTTTTTTACCCATGTTCAATTACTATTTTCATAGATTACTAATGACTAGGGTTCGAAGTTGTATGCACTAAAAAATGCCAAATATGCGCATAAAATATGCACTAAAAATCCCCCAAATATGCCCTAAAAACCGGAAAAATGCCCAAATATGCACTAAAATATGCCTTAAAAATTACCCAAAATGGCTTTTAACCCTCAAAAAAATACCAAAAATTGTCTATAAATTAAGAATTGACTTTGAAAACACCAAAACAAGGGCTAAGGAGCATTTTTTGGATAATTGCAAAAATATTGAATTTTTAAATTTTTGAATTTTTATTGTATGCTAAAACAAAATTACATTTTTTATATAAATAATTTTTTTCCTAAAGTTCTTACAGAAAATTAAAAACTTTCCGATTTTTAAGGGTGTATTTTTATAAAAATTCCCAAAAAGTCGATCCTTAGGGGTGTATTTTTCGCTTTTCTCGCATTTTTATTATGAAAAAAATGCTATTTTTGAGCCCCTTTCTTCATAGCATATGCGCAGAAAAATATGCAAAATCATACAACTTCAGACCCTACTAATGACCTTTGTCTTCGATTCACATACAAATGTTTTAAAATTTTATATTTATATAATTATAGTATTAAATAAATAAATAATGCATTTTTCTTATTCATATTATCTGTACTTCAGTTATTAAACTTTCAAGGTTGCAAATCCTTCATTTGTTTGGTGTTTTATAGTCATCGAATTCTTTTCGTTACGTTTACTTAAAATAATAATCTGTATTTATATCGTTAAAGGAAATTTTTTTTATCACATAATAAAAATAAATTCAAATAATTTTTCAATTTCAAAGTTTTACTCATTTTCCTGCCCTATTAATTAAGTTTTGTAAATGAGAGCAAAAAATTAAAATTATATGTTATATCATATAAATTGGTATTTCGCTGCTTTCGTTAATTTTTTTTTCTTTTCTTTCTTTTCTCTGTTAATTTTTTTTAAATCAGTTTTTGAGAAAAAATCGAGCTCTGTTTCCATTAATAGCATTAAATTTTTTTTAGAAATTTCGCTTTTTTATTTATTCATTAATTTAAAAAGCGAAATTTGATTGAGCTTTACCTAACGCGTAAGATATTAATATTGTTTAAGAACCAAAAAATGGGTGAAAATTAATTTTATAATGCGTAATAATGTCATAAGCAGAGAAATTCTGAAAAACAAATTGTTCAGAAAAATCCGGCCCATTCGAAAAAAATCGCTCCCTTTTAAATGTTTGTTTCACTTTTTGTCGTTGTTTAATTTACCGTGATTAAGTAATGAAATATTTTAACTTTTGAATATTTTTTTCTAGGTGTCGTTGTTAATCTAATAAAACAAAAAAAAAAGATCAGAAAACAAGGATAAATAAATATATATGATTTTTCAAGAAAAATAGTTTTCCTTGTCACCACAACGCATAATTTTTATGTTTTATGGAATATAAAGAGCAATTAAAATAATATAATATAAAAATGTATTATACTTAACTAGATTTCAAAAATGTAAAGATCATTAAGTTCATATTAACAACATTGAGAACAGGGTTAACACAAATATCTAACAAAAACACCTGCTTCGACGAACTAAATTTTTTACAAATACATTTATTCCCGTAAATACAAATAAAAAGTACCAAAAAATGAAGTAATCCGCATGAACTCGCATAAAAAATTACGATAAAAAAGTTTAAAAATTCACAAAAATTAGTTAATTGTTAAAAGTGTCAACGGAGGAGACTTGGATAATTGAAAAATGACAATTAACATATCATTTATTCAAAAGTTAAATTTGAAATCGAAAAACGAATAAATAATGCAATTAATAATGAAAAATAATTAATTACTGAAATTATTTTACTATTAAACAATTAAACTAACCTTTGTGAAAATTAAAATGCAAATATTATTACTAAAATAATAAGCGTTCATATTTGAAATAAATGATAATGAATATATATATAATAGATATATATAAAAAATATATAATTAATTTTCTTTAAAAATTTAAATTTAAAATATAGCTTAATTTACGCTATTCAGTATTTTCTATTAAAAATGCATAAAAAGAAAACTGCGAGCGCGCACTAACTCCATCTGGCTTCCGATTTGCCGCATAGATCGAAGAGATTTTGTGAATAACGAGAATATAAATGTTTAAAACTTATTATAAATGAAACGTATTTTAAATCATTTATAAAAAATTGAAATATTAACTAAAAATTAAAAATGAATTATCTATTAAAGGTAATAAAATATATTAAATTTAAAAAATGGTTTAACATATATGAACAACTTTTCATTGTGTTAGCCTAAACTATTTTTATAAAATTATATTTATTTATAAAAAATATTTTAAACTTGAAATTTAGCGTATTGTCCTGCTTAAGTCGTATTTAAAGGAAAATAAAATGAGAAAAACAACACTTAAATGAACAAAAATAATGGTAAAAAAGATAAATTAAATTATTATTATTAATGTAATGTAATAAATTTATGTTGAATTATTTGCGGATCATAATCGTTCAAAATAGCTAATAAAAATTTATTGAAATGCAATTATAAAATATAAAATTTCTGTCCAAATAAATAAAAAATGAAATTAATAATATAAATGAATATATAAAACTGGTTAAACAGACACATTTATTTGAAAAGTTATCTTAAGAGTTTTTTCTTGTTTCAAATATTTATAAAGAATATATTATAAAAAAGCTTGCAAACATAGTTAAACATATACTCGCGATATATTTATTGAATCCTTTGATATTTCTATGCTAACACAAATCAATATATTAATAAGAAAATATTATGTTATTTTGTTGTAAAAATTAAATACTCCGAAAATAAAAATATGTAACTGCCAATAATGATATGCAGTCTGAGAACCAATTCCTTTTACCTTTACGTGAATAGAATACAAATAAAAATTCAATACTTATCTTCTACGAAATTTATAAGCCCAAGAAGACATCATTTTAAATAATAAATAAAAAACAAAATTTAAAAAAAGGGCCAAAATTAATAAAATTTTTGATGATTTATAATAATTTTTTTTCTAATCAAGCTCAAAATCCAGAACTACAAATTACAAAAAATTAAATTTTTAATCTAATCAAAATATTTTCAAATAGCCTAATTATAAGTAACTAGTATTATAATTTAATAATATAAATTGATGCAAAAATTTAAATCCAAATATAATTATAAATAATAAGCAAAAATATAAGATACATTAAATTGATTCAAATATTATTATTTAAAAAACAAAAACCGTAAAGACCTTATCTACAAAAAATTAATAATGAATATTTAAAAATGCTGAATTGATTCAAGGGATTTAAGCTGGAAAAACCTAATTATTTAAACAATTATTCGCTAAACTATGAATTAAAGAATAAAGTTATCCAAACTGCTGTGAAAAACAGCGTTTGTGGAAATTTATTGTTTTTCAAATTGAGCGACAGTCAACTGAGTACGCTAATAGCAAAACTAATTTTATTATATTAACTTTCTTAATAAAAATGATTGTAATTTTTCTAAATGATTTCTTACTTAAATTTTGTAATTTCGTTATAAATCATATACAATCAAGTGTTTGATTCATTTTTTATAAATCAAAGCCACGAATAATGCAGTTTACGAAAAAGAATAAAAAATGAACTTTTTTCAAAAATTAATAAAAATAATTATATAATTTTATTTTCAAAAGAATGAAGTGAAGCGATACATAATCAAAAAAATCATTAATTTGTAAAAAATAAATTTTAGTGCGCATAAGTTACCATGAAATAGGACACGTCAAGAAGAAAAATTTTTTTTCAAATATAAGCCTGGCGATCTTTCCCTACATGAACAAGAAGAAATATGTTTAAATAACAATGATGGAACTTTATAGATAGAAAAAATAACTAATTAAAACAAAGCACCCAAAAGAAATAAGTAATTAAATTTCTAAACGATAAATGTAACGAACTCAATGCGCCATTTGTATAAAAAAATCGTTAATATTTAAAAAATAAAAGCAAGATGAGCGACAATAAATTATATTAATATTTTCTATAAAAATTCTAGTTTAAACGTTTTCATATTACACACATGGAAAAACAACTCTGAGTAAGATGAAGTATTTTTTTGCTAGTTACAAAAAAAATTAGCTTAATATAGACAAGGTAAAAAAGCAAAACTATTAATATTTAAAACAAAATTTAAAACTTTCACACTTAGAATTTATCAAGGCGGGAAACAAGAATAAAATAAAAAAATCATAGCTTAAAATATATAAAACTTTTATTAACAAATAAAATAATTTGACAAAATTATAGTTCTAATATATTTCCTATTTTAATTCGTAAATCACGACGAGAAAATTGCATATGGCTATTTATGTTAATGAGTTGGTGATATTTGTTTTTGTTTAGAAACAAATTCAGAAAATTGATGTAAATATTAAAACACTAAACAAAAATAGACGAAAAAAAATGAATTTTGCCAAAAACAAATATGTAATTTATTTTTTGTTTCCATTAAATAATTGATTATTTATAGGACTGTTTTGGATGGGTAATTTTAAGACCGAACAATATTTAAATATAATATTTAAAGATTAATATTTATTAAAATAAGTGCATTAATAATTCTGTTTTATTTTAAAACGAAATGAAATAAGTTATATAAAAACGCGATATAATAGAAAATGAAAAATTTTAAATTAAAAATTTAACCACTTTTAAAACATTCATATCAAATGCTGATAATGAGAAAAATAGACTTAATATTAAATTCATTACAATTTTAATTTAAAATTGCGTTAAAATCAGATATAAAAATTTAAGAAAATAGTTTAAAAAATATTAATTATGATTTAATTATATCTGTAATACATATTGAACACTGAATATTTGTCTTTACTTTAAGATAATGACAAAAAACGAAAAACTCATATTCTAAGAAATGTTGAATAAATATAAAATGAATCCATGACTGCGAGGCATGATTAATAAATATTGAAAATTATTTTATTTTCTAAAAAGGTTTTTACCAATAATAAAGAGAAATAAAATCATTTAATTAAAAACATCAATATGTACATAATACCAAAAAATTTACAATATTTAAATAATTTTTTTATATAATTTAACGATCTTCAATAATTCTCAGTTCTATAAATATTTCAATAAATTTTATCATTCTTATACTCAGTTTGCCTGAACTTTTCTGTCTTGTAAGGCTGATTCATTTTGAAGATTATTTCTTTAAAAATTGGTTTTTTTTTGTATGAAAGATCCTGAATTTTTAATATACCATTTTTTAATACCTTCAAATTTGCATATTTAACCATTTCTTTGAATTCAATATTCCCTTATTTCCGTAATGTTGGCATTTACTATTTTTCGAAAAAAAACGTTAAGTTTTTTGGTCATTTAACATTTCTACAAATATATGATTTAGGGATTATTCAATTTTAAATGTTAACATTTACTACTTTTCGAAAAAAATTGTGGTTAAATTTATATATTTTTTCATTTCGTTCTGATTGATAACAAAAGTTGTTCCAAACATTACTGAAATTTTAAATTATTAATTCTTTGTATTATAATTTTTCAAAGAATCATAAAAATAAATAATGCCTTAAAAATTAATTACTTAATCAGAATGGTTGAAAATAATAATTTCCTTTTGATGAAAATATTCTAAAAGTTCAAAATTAATTAACGTATTTTTAACAAAAAATCTTCTATTGAAATATTTTTGTGTGCATGTGTAAAGAAAACTCGAACTTTGGTTTTTTAATATATTTTATAAAAAGGAAAATTAAAATAAATTTTGGAATATAAATATATAAAATAATAGAAATTAATTGATAAAATTAAACCTAAAATTTAATATTTTTGTCATTAAAAATTAAAAAATTAATGCTTTAAATGGATGAATAATCTTAAAGTAAATTACAACTGGTTTATAGAAAGTTATAAAAATTTTAAAAAATGAATAGAAATGAAGCAAACTCTTACTGTAGCCGCAATAATCATTGCCATTATTCGCTGCATAGCTTAAAAGCTAGTGCAATTACAAAGAAACTTTAAACAATTATTAATCTATATCTTTGAGAATTTCTGTATTTATATGAAAAATTTAAATAAAATAGAGAATATTGGATAAATCAATATTATAAGGTGCGAGAATAAAATTAAACAAAAAGCAAAAATAAATCAAATAAATTTACAAAAGAAAACGAATTTAAAAAACATTTTAAACATATTTCAAATGACAAATATAATAAACCATAGTAGATGCAAATATTTCTAATTTAATATAAATAAACCGTGCACCAAGGCGTTGTATTACAATGATAAAAGCATTCTACAGACAATATTGATTTTTTATTTAATTTATAAAGTTAATCCTCTTGGACCATGATAAAAACGAACTTGCGTCCTTGGCTTAATGATGTGCTTCCTTTTTTCATCATGTTTAAATTGTATTTGATTATTGAAAATAAAAATGATAATGCAGTAATTTATGAAAAGAAATGATAAACGTCATTACGCTTCGCTTCAATAACTTTATACAAAAAACGAAAAGAACATAATTTAAAAAATAAAGTAATTAACTGAAATACATACCAATTAATAAGAAATCAAAAAAACAGAAACATATAATCATAAAAAGAAATAACTGCAAAAATATATATTAAAGACCACTTCATTTAGTCAATTTAATGTAATTTTTCGTGAATTAAAGTGCTCAAAAAGGATTTTTAGCACCTCAGGATTATTTTTTATGATGATTTAAGAGCATAAGAAACTGACTGAATTTTTCATTTCGGCCGTTTTACTGTGCAATATCCAATTTCTCTAAATATTTTTGTGATCGGATATTTTTTTATTATCATTTTTTCGAGCCGTTGGATTCCGAGATTTCGTAATTTTGTATTTAATGAAATATTTATAAAATATAGAAATTCATATTTAAAAAATTACAAATATACCTAAAAGGTAATACTATAGATGATACGATTTAATTAAATATTGCAACATACAACTTAATCGAAGAAAGAAGCCCCTTTAATGACTTCGGATTAAAGTTAAGGAATAATTATAAATAATCATGGTCAAATATTCATAACCTATTAAATAAAACAGGAAGATGTATGAAAATGAAAGAAATATAATTTTTAAAAAGTGCACTGCGCATGAATATTATTTCAATTCATTATTTTAAATAATAAAATTAAGAAGTAAAAAGAAATTAAAATAATCTAAACTGAAAATAAAACTTGTCAGATCACTCTTTCATAGTGATCGGGACACCCAAAATACACTAAAATTGAGAAAATTTTTGAAAAAAATCGCTAGGGGGTTGGAAAATTTTTCTGTAAAAATGACTATATTCATATGAAAGAGCACAAAATTCTTTACATTATGCAAAAAACGCAAGTCTCTAACGACTTACACCCGATGAAGTATGGGCACTTTAATTCGGTGTCTACAAAAAGTTGAACAATTTTTTTTTGATTATATTGGCAAAAGTATAATATCTTCAAAAATTGTCGATTATTTAATGATTAATTTTAAAAATCAAAAATATTAAAAAAAGAAATCAAATTAGCATAAATATAAATTTTATAAAAAAAAAATTTGAAAAATTTTCAAAGTGTTGTGAATAATTTGTTAATTATGAACTTTTGTTTTAGATATATTTTTTAGTATTTTTCAATATAATATGTTAGTTTTTTTTCGCATAAATTTCTTTTAATTCTAATATTATTAGTTTATTAAATTTCTAAATATTATTTTCATTTTACAATTAAAAAATTACTTAGTTCGTCTTAAACCTTTGTTAATTATTCAAACATTTTTTATGTATGCTTATTACTGAAAATTTTTAAAAATTTTGTTATTTTTGAAAACTGTTGTATTGAATATGTTAAAAATTACATAGTTTTAGATTCATATCTTGGTCGCAACGCAGACATATATGGGTGCTTTGGTCGAGAATCAGACCAAGATATTTTTTAAATTAAAATTTATGACGATTTTTTCAGATTTAATTTGTAGAACTCAATAACACCCACCCATATCAGATTTTAATTGCAGATATTTAGCTCAATGTCATATGTTGGCACATACTTTTTTATTTAAAAAATTCTCAAAATTACTTTAGATTAAAAAACGCTTTCATAAAATATTATTAATTTTTTCTTTCGACCTAATAAACCAAGATTACTATTTTTTAATTTAGCTATTTTAAAAATTATTAAAAATAAAAATTAGGGCTTTTATTGCATATTATAATTAATAACAGATACATATAACATATCGAAAAAACTTATCATTTAAAGTCTGAGGCTAATTACAAATTTGAAAAATAGATATTGTACAAGAATTTCCATCCGTTTGAGTTTTGTCGAAAATGTATTCATTGACCGATTTTAAATATAATATCCCCTGAAAATATAAGTTATAACAATTCATGTTTGTTTATAAAAATAATGAATCTGCATAATATAAATCAGTCCACGCAAATATCACAGCTTATAACAAGATCGACGAAATATTTGGCATAAAAAAATTGAGTTAAATAACAAATATTTAATTTTTTTATAGCTGAAGCTTTTACTTAGTGTTGTAGCATATTCTATGCTAATAATGCGGTGCTAGGTCGAACCGAAAATAGTCTCAGTGTGGGCGAACCGAAAATAGTCTCAGTGTCAATAAAACTTGTAAATGTAATTATTTTAAAACAATTTTTTATTTGAATTTAATTTTCAATTTAAAATTTTAAAAAACAATAATCTAATTTCGAGGTTCAACTTTTTTTTCAATGTTTTTTCTTAAAATATTCTACTCTAAATAAATGCTAGATTTTGTTCCATGAATAAAGCACAATAAGTAAGCTTTACTTGCCACTTCATTTGTGGCTTCAAGATTTGAAATTAAAATTTTCGTTTTGATGTGACTTTTTTTTGGTCGGAGGTGGAAAGTTTTTATTTTAGGTTATTTTTTAAATAATTGTCTTTATTAAAATTATTTTTTTCGAGACCGAATTGAATTGTATAATTAAATTTAAATATTTTTATTGACACTGAGACTATTTTGGTTCGCCCACACTGAGATAATTTTTCGGTTCGCCCCTACTGAGACCATTTTCGGTTCGCCCACACTGAGACTATTTTCGGTTCGTCTCACCACGTAATAATGCTAATAGTTTATGCAAATTTGCGAAAATTGCATTTTCTTTGTATTGTAGTGAAAATAGCTATTGTTTATTGGTATATTATTATGATTGTCTTTTGTTTTTTGAAAACTTTAATCATTAAAATACAATGTTTTGTGTCACAATTTTTAAATGAACGAAAAGTACAATGACAATAGACCAGCTATACCACATGTGAAATTGATAAAATTTGAAATAATTTAAAATTTATCAAACCATTTAAATTAAATTACAATCTTCAATTCAGTCACTATTTGAATGTAATAGAATTATTTAAGAAATAAATAAAAAATATATAGCATTGCTCCATTATAGACTACTTAACACATCAACGAATCAAGAAAAACAACATAAATACAAAAAATCAAAAGATGATAAAAATTTCGGAAAAAATATTATTGTGTCGAATGCGAAGCTACTTTACATTTGATCGAAACATTGTCATGAATTAGAGTCATTCATTTCTTTTGATGAAATTTTGCAATTTAAAAAATTAAGAAAAATTTTCGTTTTTTAAAGAAATAAATTTTATTAAAATTTATTTTTTTGGTTTGTAATTAATTTTTTAAATATTTTTAACAATCCAATGGTATTGGTTTAATAATAATTACATCCATCCATACTATTCACGAACAGCAATCGCTTTGCGGAACAACATCCAACGCACTGCTTAATTATTTATGTAAGTAATTTCTAATATTTTCTCGTGATGTAGTTGGTAAGTCTCGTTTCGTTTCCAATGATTTCATTAGTTGTGGTAAATTTTCAAATTATTTATCTATATGCTTTTTGGTTCGATGTTAATTTGTAAATCAAAAAATAGACTCTCTATTAAAAGAAAAATTGTTTGACAAAGGCTCATAATTTTGATATTATCCATTAAAGTATTAGAATTTTGTTGTTGCAATTTTGAAAAAAATATGTTACTATTAATCGAAGATACAAACAAATAATTTATTGGATGGTAGATGAATTAAGGCAAAAAGATTTATTTCTTTTCGAGCATTGCCGCGCCAAGAAAAAACAGCATTGTACGAAAATTTCAACATTCTTTAAATTTCTTTATTTAGTTTGATCTAACACTAATTGTCGTAATATTGCTTAATGATGGTTATAAATTTAATTTATAAAAAGATTATCCAGCCCATTTATATCTTAATTATTTAATTAATTAATTTTCTCTATATTTATTCCTTCAATTTATTATTCGTAAGATTGTTTTAATGGATAATAGAATTTTTATGAGCAGTATCAATGATTGAATAAGCATGATTATTTCTAATTAAAGTTACAAAGTCTGCATGAAAATTTCTCGAAGAAAATAATTAACAACAATAAATATCTGTAAAGATTATGGGTTGTTTTTATATCTTAATTTTAATTTTTATAAAAATTTTATGGATCAACATTATAACATAAATTATTTCGAAAATTTTTTAATTAATAAATCATCTGAATAAAAAGCAAGTATGTATAACCATTACTTCAAAATTGGAATATGTTTTAATAATTTAATTAATTAATTTTTAAAATTTTTCAAATGTGTTTATTTAAGTTTTAATTTAATAAATGTTTATATGATATCATTTCTCCATGTGGTCCACTGTACAAATGCAGCCGAAATCTATTTTTCAATCGAAATTTGAATCATAATTACAACAAAATGGCAATATTTGTTAAATTTTCAAAAATTATAATTATTCGGGTCTTAAATACTTTTAAAAAGTCCAACATTAAAATATTTGTTTAATTAATCATTTAGCATGGTTTTTTTAATTAAATTTCCTGTTATAAAAATTATTTTGTTTAATCTGATTTTATAAGTTATTGTATATTTAATTGAAGAATAAATAATTAAATATTAATTATATCAAACTGAAAAATATTTTCAATTACTAAAGATCAAGAGCATAAAAAATAAAAAAGAATTTTTTTAATATGAAAAATAAGAAACAAAAAATTATTTTTTTACCTAAAACATTTTTTAGCCTCCGCTCGTAACAGTCGCAGCCGGACACCTTTGCCAACAGAAATTATGTGGCAATTTTGTACGGGTTATATCAATTTTTAATTTATAAAATAACGAAAATTTTCATAATTAAAGCAATTCTATTTAAGTTTTAACACCTTTAAAAACTTTTAGCCAATTGAAAATAAAAATATTTTCCTTTTTAAAAAATATAAATGATTAATATTGACAATTCATTTAAAAAATGTCTCTGAAGATTTTATTAAATAAAGTGTATGCCAAGCGCTGCAAAAATAAATAAATTATTAATTTAGTGCTTCTTAATAGAAAATTGTATGTTTGACAAGGTAATTCCGATTATATTTTTATTGCGATACATTCACAAATTATTAAACAAGAAAAAAGAAATTATCTTAATAAAAAAGGTTTAGAAAATAAAAATGAATTTATGATTTAGAAAAATTCTAGTAAAATATTTATTTTAATGAAGAACAATCGGAATTTGCTTCAGCGCCAACTCTGTGGAAGTTTGCGATATGGAGGCAAAATTAATATGATTATTTATTTGTGAATAATTTATCATCGAATTGTTAAGAAAATACAAATAAGTTGAAGTTATAAGAAGTGTGTATTAAATAATATTAAACTATTATGCATCCTCGTTTATATTCTTAACACTACAAAATACTTTAATTAAGACGCATTAATTGTCAAAAGAGTAGAGAGCCCAAGATGAGTTCTTTAACTCTAAATAGTTGCAGTATTAATTCGTGCAATTATAATTAAATTGAATTTCGACAGCAAAGGACATTTCTTCGTGGTGTAAAATCGAAAATTTTTCGAAAAAGAAACAAAACTAAGCCAAACCAATATTGAGATAAATAATTATTAAAATCAAAAATTATTACAATGAAAATAAACAAAAAAATTTTTAAGATGAATTTTTGAAAAAATTTTTCATTCTTCTTGGGATTGTATTTTTGAAAATTTTAAGATCGGTTCTCTAGAGTGTATTTTCTAAAAAAATTTCCAGGTAAAAAACGTGTCTCTAGTAATTCTGTTTTAGCAAATATATTAGTATATTAATTTAAAAGAAAATGTAGTAAAATTGACAAGCAATATAATTTATTTTAATAAGCATTATTTTTTTTTATGTTTACTGTCGAAAAATCCATTATTTTTTGTTTTGCTGTCGAAAAGTCCTTCTGTTGAAAAGTCCACTGTCGAAAAGTCCGGGAGCCGGCAAAATTAACATGATTAATATTATTTATTTATGAATAATTTATCATTGAAAAATTAAGAAAATACAAATAAGTTGAAGGTTATAAGAAATGTGTATTAAATAATATTAAATTAATAATGAAAAATATATAATACTATTTTTAAAATGAATATTTTTAAGAAATGTAGATTATTTGTTTTAAGTTTATAACAAAAAAGCAATCTTGATCAATTTTAATAAATAATAATTAATCGAAAGCAAAATTGTTTTATTATAAATTAAAAAATTCAAAAAAAAAAGTTTTACGGATTTTATTAAATTATAATTGCTCATTACCGTTACAAACAATTTGCTCCTCATTTCGTGAAGTCAATTGTTATGAAAAATGAAAATTTTAAATACATGCTCAAAACTAATATTTATTTATATTTTTTAAGAGAATTAAAAAATATATATAAATAATCTTTTTAAAAATTGCAAATACAAGCAAAGATAATTTTAAAAAATCAACAATATCAGCAAGCTAAAACAATGCATATTAATTAAATGATTAAATAAAAATTTATTATTTTATTTTAATTTATGTAGTAATGCTGTAATATAAAATTCATAACTTTTATATAAATTACAAAGTTAACTTTTAACGATAATTAGACTTAAAAAAATAAATTTGTTCAAAAATGTATTTATATATATTTAGTGGCATTAAAGATGGTCATTTTGAAGGTCTGGAAAAATGAATTCAAAAAATTTATTTGAATACAACCTAATTAAAATATAGCAGTATCAACCTTTTAGTTTTTAAGCTTTAATTCGTTCAATTTGTTTAAATTGAAGCTATTGTAAATTTTTAAAAATATTTTGAAAGTTATTTCATTTTGTAAAATATGGATCAGTTCAAGACAAGGCAGACAAATACAAACAAATTGAGAATTTTTTTGTCATTTTGAGTTTCCATAGAAATCGTCTGCATTTGTTATATTTAACGATGTTCACTTTTATTGGAAAATAATTCCTATTATGAAGTCCTCGTTTATATTCTTAACACTACAAAATACTTTAATTAAAACGCATTAATTGTCAAATGAGTAGAGAGCCCAAGATGAGTACTTTCACTCTGGATAGCTTCAGTATTAATTCGTACAATTATAATTAAATTGAAGCGCTTGTGATAATATTTTATTAAAAACGTTTTATATTTTTATTTCAACATGAAAAATCACCTTTTGATCTATAATCAATAGGGCGAGGATTTTTAGTGGCATAAACCCCAAAATAATTAACTAAATAATGACAAAAGCATTCCTCTCTCACAACGAGCAAGAAATTAAATTTTATTTAAATGATTTAAAAAATTTAAATCAATAAAATTTTGGCAAATGCAAGAAAAATAAATTTTTTTTTCTGTATTATTATTGTCATTACCGAATTTATGAAAAATTAAATAATGAAAAATTACCTTTTTAAATTAATATACAAAATTCACAGAAATACTTCACAAATTGATGTTAAAAAAATAATATATTAGATAATAGAAAATCCATTTGAACTATAATGGAAGAACGCCAACACAAGTAAACAGTACATGTCGCAAGTTTAGTAAAAAATAAAAATAAAATAAAATTTAACAATTTTATATAATTTTTCTATATTAAAATTAAAAGAAATAATACAAATAATTTTTAATACAACTTGATCAGATCACTTCTTTATGGTGATCGAGACACCTAAAAATACATTGAAAATCGGGGAAATTTTCGAAAAAATTCCTAGGGGGTTAGGAAAATTTCCTGTAAATTTTGAATAGGCTCATTGGAAAGAGCACAAAATTCTCTACCGAATTTCCTTTTGAATGGTATGGCTACGGCTTGGACAAAAAAAAAGATATACTTGGGATGAAAATTGGACAACCAAAAATGCTCAATTTTGATCATTTTCCCTTGAAATACGGTAGAAAATAGTGATTTTTTATCGTCATCAAATTCAACCCAAGTATAACTTTCTATCTACAAGTCGTATGCCTACCATTCAAAAGGCAATTCGGTAGAGAATTTTGTGCTCTTTATGGCAGCCCAAGACTTTTTTCCATAATTGTATTTAACCCAAAGAGATACCGTACTGATGAGGCCCGGCCTCTTTCGGTTAAATTTGCACGTTTCGCGAAGTGCCCATTTTTGCACTGTCGCGAAACGCCCCATTTTTGCACCATTTTTGCACTGTTGCGAAGTGTTAATTTTCAACGTTAATAATTTTGATATTTTCTGATATAAATTCATGTAGTTTATTATTATATTCATATTCTTGTAATACCAAATTGTTTCTTATTGTAAAGGAATAATTTGATGCTATCAAAAAATTTATAAATTTTTCACAATTTTATATAAAGTAATAAATTCTCCGTATAGGATTTGTAAAGCTAATTTACGAACTGACATTATAAAAAAATAATATTTTACATTTTATTTATTTGCTAATAAATTATTACTTTATACAATATTATTCAAAAGTACTTCAATTTATTCATGTAGATAATGTTGAGTGATATTATATGGAAGATACTAATTAACCTTAATAAAAAGACGAAAGAAACATTAAATGAAAGATTATAAATGAAATATATTTATTTGTTGTTAATAGATTTTACTATGCATTAAAAATACTTAATAAGATGAAAATTTATTTAATATATGTCCAGATAAATTTTCATTATTTTCGAATTTATACATAATATCAAATAACTGTTTAAATATTTGCAAAAATGCTTTTATGCATGAAATTAAATATGAAAACGCTTCAAATAATGGGTTGCATTGTTAAATTTGAAAAAACTTGAATCTCGATATTATGAGCTCAATGCAAGTTAAAGAAAATATCTCATGGCATTAAAACTTTTCCTGTGAGATTAGCTAATTTTCTACTATTTAAAATGAAATTTTCTTTAAAAACTAAAAATTAAACCAATAACAGAAAAATAATATATAAAAACGTATTATAGAACAACGAAAATTAAAAATTTTTTAATTTAATAAATTTGTCAATAAATAAATAAATAAATATCTCTTTATTTTTAGTTTTTTGCGATTATTTCTTAAAGCTCTCAAGAATTAAACTTTAATTACTTTTTTTTAAATACAACATAATTAATGATTATTTATAGTCACAAAAATTCTATTAATTAGTATTGTAGATGTACAAAGTTGGTGCGGTTTTATTTTTGGTTTTATTCAAAACATACTATATAAAATAATCATTGTATTTAAATAATTCATTTGAGAATAACAATCATTCTTGCCTTTAAATATATTTATTAATTTTGGAATCTATTGTTAGTTTAACTTTAATTAATAGTTTAATGTTCAAATGATCTTTTGTTTTTTTATTTGTTAAATTTTTTATATTGCAAAATTTTGTAATGTACGATTTTTATTTAATTTTTTAGTGTTTAATGAATGTATCAATAAAATTACCATTATTATTTATGATATGGTATTACCAAAATACCCACATACATTTATCACTACGATTAAACGAAAAATTCATTATCCTTTATTAATTAGATTTTTAAGCTATGTTTTTAGGTGGTGCTAGGACGAAGTTACAAAAGTATAAATGATTAAAATATTTAAATTTAATTTGCTAAATAATACATCATAAGTTAGCTTAAACCTAGTCAAATTAATTAAATTTAGAATGGAAAGTAGCTCTATATATCCTCTACTATATATAACTTTTTTTTTAACCACGGTTAAATAAATTTTAATTCTGGGACTGAAATAAAAATAAACAAATGAAAAGCAAGACACCAACGGATGTAAAAATTAAGTTTAATGACAAAATGGGAAAAAAGAAATCATTAAAAAAGGAATAATATATTTTTAAATATTCTTATATTTGTTAAATATATAGAATTATATAAAACTAATGTTAATTACCAACAAAAAACAAATTACATATTTGCACCAATGGATTAAGCATTCTTTAGAATATTACCACAACAGCAGCCTTTTGAGACATAAGTGCTCGCTCGAAGTCTACTGATATCCCAAAGGTTTAATCATTATAACAAAATTATAAAATAATAAAATATTAAAAAGGTAAAAATACAGTTATTAAATATTATTTAATAATTAATTTCATACAAATATGAGTTTTTTTAAAAAGCGCTTAATATAATATTTCAAAAAATTATAAAAAATTTATTAATGATAAATGCTTTTATCAATACAAATGAAAAAACATAATTAAAGGCTTGCATGAGTAGCAACGAAGTCTTTTGGACCAAGCGCTCACGTCATTTATTTTTTAAATACAAAAATAAAAAGAATTAAAAAGAAAAATTTTACAATAATTAAAGGTATACGTGGATTTATATTCAATATTAAACTCATTAAGTATAATTATAAAATGAAAAAACAAAAAACCGAAAAGCGTATTATTTTAATAATTCAAAAGATACAATTCTAAAAGCATTAGTTTTATATAAAATTATATTATAAATAAATAATAAAAATGTATTCTTGTAAATATATAATTTTGGAAAAGAAAAAGGCATTATAAAGATAGAAAAACCTTATTAACATTAAACAATTACTTCAAAGCGAAATCGAAAGATTATGAAAATATGAATTGGACAAAAACTTTGTAAATGTTTCTCGTATTAAATATTAAAATTTAATTTATATAATGCATTTGAATATAATTTTGAACAAAAGTTCTTAATAAATTAAATTAAAATGAGAATTGACGCAATTCATTGACATAAAAACAATCATGAACACGGTTGGATCTGGGAGTTTGCTTTCATCACTTATAAAAATAACATAATAAAAAAAATGTAATAAAATTTTTTTGAGAAAATTTCTCTTTATTAAAATTTAATAATATAATTCAAAATTTTTTGACTGGTTATTAATTGTTCAACTAAATGTATACATTATTCAAAAAAAAATTAATTATTTCAAATTTACTATTCCATTCATCTTCCATAAGATATACAATGATTAAATTATATGATTTGACTTATTTTGTTTAACTATTTTTTAAAGAGTAGAATCGATATAAATTTTCAAACAATGATTTTTTCTTGAATAATGTGTACATTTAATTGTACAATTTATAATTAGTCATAAAATTATGGAAAAATTAAATTTTATTAACACTTTTAATAAAGTTTTTTATACTTATTTTCATTTTTACATATTTTGAGAATTTTGGAAAATTTCTAGTAAAAAATAATTTGAAAATGTACCCCTGAAAAATACCAAAAGGTAATTTAAAATACTACAAAATGATTCTAAGCCTCTTTATGTAATTTTATGTTAATTTTAAAAGAATTAAATCAGAAACTTAATAATTAACAAAATTTTAATAATGTGTTTATATTGAATATCGAAATGTTAACTAAGTTAAAAAATGATAAATATATGATTAATTTTAATATATAACAGAAAAAAATCAAAAATATAAAAATTAAAAAATATTCCGTATTAAAAAATTTAAACAAAAATTTAACGAAAACTTTATTTAATTGGTTCATCTATTGACTAAATATAAATAAATTAAACATTTTAATTTGATGGTATATTAGTCGTACGTAGTATTTAACAGTATCATAAAATATTGAACCAATACTTAATAATAAACTAATCAATTATAGTACGATAAATAAACTTAATTATTAATCGAAAGTAATTATTTTTAATATTTTTAATTTCTTTGGTTTAAAACAAGGCAACTCAGCATTGTTGCGAGTCAATTATTTGCTCTTCAATTATTCATATTAGCTTGTTTAATATTTAATTTATCTATTAAAAAATGTTATCTCTTAAGAATGGATTTTAATTTTATATTTTTTTCATTCTTAATTTATTATTTTAAAAAAAACAATTTATCATAGTTGATTATCATGAACATCTCATGTTTTTTCGGTTTGGTGATGAAAACAAAATTTTTTTTGATATAATTATAAGTCTTTGATTCTTCTGACACAACGCCAACAGATTTTTTCTTATAAAAAATGTAAATTATGAATTATTTTCAAATAGATTTTTTGCATTTTACCCTTGTACATTTCTGTATGAAATCCAAAATCGCAGCATCGGCAACTGTAAGTGGCTTGAATCTATAGTCATTATATCCTTTCACAATTAATTTTAATTTTTTTTTCCGTAATTTTGTTAATATTTTTCGGTTATAATTTAATAAATCTTTTTGATTTTGCGAAAAATTTTTTATATGTAAAATAAAATTATCTTTTTTTATTGCTGACTTTTTATTCCATTTTCTTTTTGTTCTTTTTAAGAATTTATTTTATTGGTTAAATAAGGTATGTATTTTAAAAACTTTTGTTGTTTTATTGTTTCTGTCTTTAGAAAAATTTTTTTTTAAATAATATTTTTTAGTTTTTGTTAATTCACAAAAAATCAATAAATAATAATATATAATATTGACTTAATGTCGTTAAAATTTGTTATTTATTGCATAATGTTTTTTATAATTTATAATTGTTTTTTTTATTATTGTTAGCTTTAAATGTTAATTAAACACATTAAACCATTTCTGTTTTATTTTTGCGGTGTATTTACTTGTTATTCTTATTTTTTTTATATTTAATTAGAGATTATCTGTTCATTCACACATTTTTTTTATTAATTAAGGTCTTTATATTTTTATCTTGTTGGGTAAGGGTTTGCGGTTTCTTGTGAAATCAAGTGTGCAAATTAATTAATTAATTTTATTAACAATTATTAATATTGTAAAATATGTTTGCATACTTTAATTAAATTAAAAAATTGTTAATTTATGTTTCATATCATGATTATATTAATATAATCTTTTTTTATCTATTCAATTGTGCCTTTTTCTTTAATTATGTTCATCTGATTTCTAGATTAAATTAAATTTTATTATGAATTGTAAAGTATAGGAAAAATTTGTTTTATTATAATTTTAAATAATTTATGTAATTTAAGAAAATTAAATGTTTGACAGTCTTCATATCATTATTGCATCAATATTTTCTTTTTGTTTAAAAATTATTTTAAGTTGTTTTTTTATAAGTTAAATCTTTTTTTGTTTTATTATATCGTTGGTTTTAATTCTTAAGATAATATTTAAATTTTTATTTTTATATTTGGTAAAATTAAAATGTCTCTTTAATGAAATATACAATTGTTATGTTAAATATTAATCAATGAATTAAATTCGCTAAATTCTTAACATTTAATTGATTTGCTTTAATAAAAATATGTCCTGTTTTATTTCAAGAATAAAAACAACACAAGAATGAGCAATATGACAAAGGAATCATTTAATTTAAAAATTTCTTTATCTTACAAATCCATCAAATTCAAAGGCTAATAAACAATGGATCCAAAAATTTTAAGCAAAATAAAATAACTTTAAATTAAAAAGATAAATTAATTTATTTATTAAAATAATGCCAAATATTTTATTAGTTTTTTAGATAAAATAGAATTAAATTTTATAAAACAAAATTTTTTAAATAAATTGTATAACATTAGACGAATCAACTTAAGGCAAAAGTTTTTTAGTAAAAAGTTCATATAATCAAATAATAATAAAAATAATAAAGTGGAAATCAATAAAAATCTATAGATTCAGTTTTAATTAAAAATGATATAAAAATATTCGGTACAAATAAAAACCTAGATACATTCCTATATAAAAAGATAAAAAAAGATTATTAAAACTCCGTTTCAAAAATATCGATAAATTAATTTTCTTTAATCAGAAATTTTAGGGAAAAGTTGGAAAAAGCTAATTTGTAAGATAAAACTTTTAAATTTAAAAATTATAAAAACAAACAATAAACTACCTATATACAATTATACCCGATGAATTGTAAAATTAGGACACATTGCTAATTTTAAAATCATAATTTTCAAAATATTTTTTAATTACTGAAAAATATTTAAAAATAAAATGAAACATTTATTGATCTATTAGAAGAACTGATGGATTTTTCCATAGTAAAAAATTTTTTCTTTTTTTTCCAAGCTTTATGTATCATAGTCACATAACGCTTTTCTATCTAAGAGTGCTTTAAACAAAATAATTTAACAAAGAAAAATTTTTTTATTTTATTTGTTTTGTAAAAGATACACATATACAAAAATAATATAGTAAAATTGAAGCACATGGAATATCTATCCAATAGTAAAAAATATAAAAATATAATTTATGAAATTTGGCATCTAAAGCAAATAATTTCTAATTTGATAAATAGACTTTTTGCAGATCTCTTATATGGTGAAAATTCAATAAACTAATATTTTATCAAATAATTTATATTTATACTTTTCCTTAACAGTTAATATACATCAGTACATGAAAAACTAAACTATTTTAGAAAATTAAATTAAAAATGAAACTATTATGCTACTCATAACATACGCAATCTAAGAATTTTTTGTTGTATTAGAACCTTATAATTTAACTTCTTTAAGAATAAAAAATTTATAAAACATTCTGTTATTAGTTAATGATCCATTAATAATTACCAATATTTGATAATATAATTATTTTACAAAAAAAAATAACAAATAATAGAATATTGTTGGATTATGTGCCTAATTTTTTCATAAGTTTATTTAATAAAAATTTAAAATATTTAATATCAAATATCACTTTTCATTATATAAAATAATAGTTATTATTTGCATAATAAGGTTGAAAAACAAATAAATATGAAAAAATTAATAGTTGATAATGTATTAAAAATTTACCATTTTATTAAATATAATTTAAGTTGAAATAAAATTGCATGATCAATTTCTGCGGTTTTTATCTATTTTCGTACCATAAACTTATTGTTTCACAAATAAATTTAAATCAATTAAACAACAATGTAAAATTTCATTCATTACCAAAAATATCATATGGAAAAGTTAATTTTGATATTAATATCTTTAAAACATAATTAACAATTTAAAAAATATATAGCTAAAATACTTAAACTGAACGAGAATAAAAAAAAGTGTGCGACTTCATAAATAGTTAATGCAAAACAGAATGAAATGAATCATATGAACTATCAAAATATATTAGTATTGTAAAAATAGGCCTAATCCATTTACACTGACTGCTTTAAGTTGTAATGCACAGTTGTGGAGCTGTTATGTGTATGGTTGAGAAAGCAAGAAAGATACAATTAAATCTAATAAAATTGTTTTAAGTTATGTAAATAAAATCATTAAAAATCATTAATTTTCATAAAAGAACTAAATAAGATTGACAAAAAGAGAATAAAGTAATTTTAATTGCCAATGGAATACAAAGAAAAAACATCTTGAACATATAATCCGGGACTTAATATGATAAAATTAATGTTTTTATCATAAATAAAATTTTTCACAAAAATATTCTGTTAATGCATAATAACTGTTCTGAGATAAGCACGAAAAACCATCCGTGAGTATTTAATAAAAAGGCTTAAATAAAATTGAGTATTTTGTTTTCATTATCGCAATCTATATTGCTACCTAATAAAATATATAACAAAAGCCGAACATCGCCGTCATTGAGAGTATGCCTGCAACCTAGCAAGACAACCTGCTTATAAACTAATTTACTTATTTCGAAAACATTTAAATAAACTAATAATTAAATGCTGGATTTATTGAATGTAGAAAAAAAGATAAATATTCATTAATAAAATTAACATCGTTACATGTTTTAATTAAAAAATAATATAATTGAATAATTTATTTTATATTAAAATCATTTAAAAGTGTTGTAAACAGAATTAAATTTCATATAAATTATAACTGAATAAGAACATTGAATTTAATGGCATTTTTATTTAAAATAAATATCTTTTTGTAACAAAAATAACAACTAAATTAATGTGTACAAAAAATAAACTTATTAAAATTAAATTTTTACTTTATTTAGAAAGTTTTTTTGTTTCATTTAATAATTTACATAATTTTTTACCGTTGAATACATGCATTAGCTCTTTTGCTGTTTATGCCCGTTCTACTTTTATTATGTATAATTTTTCAGAATTATATATATATATATATATATATATATAATATATATATATATATTTTTTTTTAATACTATAAACAATATAAATAATAAAACTTTTAACAGAGATGAATTAGTTTAAATAAAATAAATATTTAAAAATATTAATTCTTTTAGTGCTTTAAGTTAACAAATTACAATTTAATGTGCACTCATCCAGAAGATGTTGCGATTTTAGGATTTATGAATATTTATTTAAAGCTCACTTTTGTCACACAGAAATGTGTACAGCATCAATTATTGTTTGTGTAATAATCAAACAATTTATTTAAAATGACAGTATGTTTTTGGAAGCAATATTTTTACCATTAATCTAATTAAAATGTTAAGAATTTAATAAAAATTCAAATTGACGTAAATATTTTTATTTTTAGAACATAAATATCGCATAAAATTCAAATTTTAATTCATAAGAAGTAATTATTTGAGTTATTTTTATTAACAATTATTGAACTTTTTGAATAGATAATGAAAATCATAAATAAAAAGTAAATTATATTATACCAATGAATAAATTTATATGTAAAAAAATATTCGTACTTAGGGTGGAACATAAGTTTTGATACCGGTTTTTTTTTTGGAATTAAAAAATTCTCAACGCTGAGATTCACTTTCTCTATTTTTTATTTTGCTTTCATAATGACTTATTTTTAGCTTTTTATCTTTTCACAAAAAATTTTATGAATTAATTAGTCACAAGAAAGCCGATTTTTGTGTCAAAATTTTCTGCTGGAGAAATTTGAGTTTCCATAAAAAACCAAACATTTTAACAAATTTTCAAATTTTGCATAAACATTGTCCTAACTATATTCTCTCAAAATAACTTTTCATTAGACTTTTTGTTTGCAGATTCAATGAAATATGCATTCTCAAACTGACCAAGGTTCAAAATGTCTAAAAAATTTAAAAGATAGAAAAAATAAAAAATTTTATAAATGATACAAAAAAAAAAAACAAATATTTAATTTGATCAAATAAACAACAACCCATCTCACGCTTATAGCTAGTGAATTGTGTAGCTTAGTTATTATATTTATACTTTTAAAATCAGCATTGGTTTAACAATTAAAAATAAACTCTAAATAAAAACAACAATACTTAATTTTGTCTGGTTTTATTTCACCACAATTTTTATATTTTAGAAGAATAAAGATATTTTAAAATTTATACCTAAAAGAATATAAAATTCTATAAATATGGAAATTCTTTATTTCATCATTTAATTAAATTTTTATTCAAACACTAAAAGATTTAAGTGAAAATATAATCAATCCAATAATCAACTATAATTAAAGAAATGCATATGCTATATTTAAAGGATAAGCTTTTTCTACAGTGGTAGAGCTCCATAGCACCATGATTTTGTAAACATAACAAGTAAAAAATAAAAATACTTTTTATATTAATTGAAAAAAACAATTAGATAAATTTCAAAGAAAATTCATTATGTATAAATTTATATATGAATTATTCGTCTAGAAAATTTGGTTTTAAATACTTAAATTTTAATGATTGCTCAGGTCATTTGAACACAAATTATAATTAAATATTTATTTTTTTAGTTAAAACAATGTTTATTGAATAAAAATAGAGAAATTTTTTGATTCCTGAATGAAATAGCAATTTTAAATAACAAATCGAAAGTTTAATAATGAACAAAATCTAATTAAAAATTATTCTATTAATTTTCATTAAATATAATAAATATTTTTTCATAAATTTAATAAAGTATATTAAACAATCTTAAATAAAAATATATTTCCGCTTATCTTAAAGCATACAAGGAAGAATGGTGTTCATTTATTATTTTAATAATTGTGCTGAAAAGCATTGTAGATTGATTATAAGATGCGAAATTTATAAAAATTCATAAGCAATATAAAAAAAAGTATAGATCCGCCTAAAAAATGGCTTTCTTCAAATTAAAAGAATTTTAAACAAGATTTATTTATGTTGTTCAAAAATTTAAATCAAAATATCATAAAATAAATAAAAACAATTAAACTCTGTGGCATTTTTGGAAGATTCTTGTGCACCCATTCAATTGAAAATGTAAGAACCTAAATTTGAGCGCAATACTAAAATTTTTTTTTAAAAAGCGACCTAAGCAATAACAATAATTTCATGACTTAGAATTGGTGCCACAATCGGAATTGAAATGGCGATAAATTGGTATTTGAATATTCAAATGAAAATTAAAAAACTGCTTTATAATAATTATTTATTCAATCAACTAGAGGTGTGCCGTGATTCACGGTCACGGTCACGGTTACCGTGAATTTCACGGGTTTTTTCACTCACGGTCACGGTCACGATTCACGGTACCAATTCACGGTTATTCCGTGAAAAATTTACACTGGATAAAATTGAATATTTATGAAATAAATTTTTTTTATAGAGAAATTTGGTCTTTTTTGGGCAAAGTTTGCTAAGAAACAGATCAAAAATTTCCCCGGCGGCGCCTATCGGCACCGCCGGCCGGCCCCCTCCCATATTCCTGAAACTTTTTTTAACAAAGCCAACCAACTACATATATTGCACGAAATACAAATAAAAAGCAAAGTTTCAAGTATGAGCCCATTTAAATAAAAAAATTCATTGTTTTTTAAAAAAATTCGCTCGAAATAAAGTTATTTTGGGTAAAATCAGTTAATAATCACAAAAAGTTTCCACTAAAACCCATATTTTTGTTAAAAATTGGGTAAATATGTCTCACAAAACCATTTATAAAAGGTCGGAATCAATTTAGAACGTCCACAATTATGCGAAAAATCTAAATTATGGGCGCGCTTGCCAATGGACTACCCAGTTTTTTAAACTTGAAATATGCAAGCGCACCTATGCATTTTTCATCGTTTTTTGACTTTTAGACATTAAAATTGTAAAATTTGCTAATTTTAAGTTATAAATCTGTTAACAATGTTAACAAATTGCACTCAAATTTCAATATTACCCCCGGCGGCGCCTATCACCACCTCCGGGCCCCCAAAATTTATTATTTCATAAAAATTGGCTCAAATTCGCAAAATTTGGTCATTTTTTGGACAAAATCGGTGCACAAATAAGACTCAAATTTTCAAAAAATTTTTGCGATGGCGTCTATCGGCGACTATGGACCCCCCTTTTTCCAAAAAAATTTTTTCGAAAATTATACCAGAAAAAAAGTTTAAAAAAATTTGACGTCAAAAAAATTTTCTTAAATTCACGGTCACGGTCACGAAAACCGTGAATTTCACGGGTTTTTTGGATCACGGTCACGATTCACGGGACCAATTCACGGTCACGGTTCACGGGGTCAATTCACGGTCACGGTCACGATTCACGGGTTTTTTCAGTCACGGCACACCTCTACCATCCCCGCACGCGTATTCGATCATTGCGCAACCTTGGGATTACCAATTTGGGGAGGTCATTTATCCAGGGCCCGGATTTTGGCTTATTCCCTTTTTCCCCCAAATCCAATCCCCGATTTCCCTCGTCCCCTTCCTAATATTCTGGGCTGGACATCAGCACCTTCACTGGTAGCACCGGATGGTTGCTGGCACGCCGCCGGCAATCCATTCCCAGGAGGACGAGTGGATTTGCATGTGTAGGGAAACGAGAATGGAATGAGGTGCACCGCTCCTTCGGGAGTTCTGTCAAGGACCGGTCCAATTTTTAATGGCCAAAAATTTTGTGAAGTGCCGTGAAAAGACCTTTTTTAGGCCTAAATAACTTTTATGAATTGCCGCGCGCTCAATGGCCAAATAAATTTATAAATTTTGAGGACAGGCACAATTTATTTATCAGTTGAAGCGACAAATTTGATGATTGCGCCGATTAGTTAATTCTTGTTTGGCATATTAAGAGGGCCAAGATTTATATGTTAATAGACTTTTTTAAAAACTGATCCTTTGGCAATTAAAATGCCGACTGCTCCGGAAATCATTAAACGCTTAAAGGATGATTTATTTTCTGTGCTGCCCCCAAAATTTAACAGCAAACCCAAAGCGCTCCGGGCTATTTTTTTTTAATTTAAATTGCGAAAAAGGCACTCAGAGCCGCCCAATGTTATGCTCATTTGTCAGCCAAACTCAAAATTATTTTAGAGGCCAGGCCAAGTCTATAAGAAAGCAAATTCAAGCAGTATGTTTCTGCTCTTTTGGCTCTTAATAAAGACTATATTCGCGGCCTTTGGGCCTTCTGTCAAGTTTTGGTGGGTGAAAGCATTCAATTAATTTTTGCCATGTAATGGGATAATGAGGACCGATTGGCCACCATGAACTTTGCCCTTGTGTGCATACATTTTCTCCATTATTCTTACTGATTGCACGGAAATGCATTACACCCTCAATTTCATTTACAAAAATGTTCAAATACTTTTGAATTAGCTAAAAAATGAAAAAATAATTATTTTTTGTTTATTTTTTAATATTTTTTATTACCAGTCTCCAAAATAACAGCTATCACCAGGCAAACCATGGCCAGGGGCCTATTTCAATTCGGGTCATATCTGCGATATGACTCTATGACACGGTGTCATATCATACGCAAAATTTCTGTTTCAATTAAATCACCTCAAAAATCATATGCGGCGTATGATATGACGTGTCATAGTGTTATAGGCGAGTTTCAATTGTGTCATGGTATGCGCGTTTCAATTAACTCCCTTTTCTACGTATGATGCCGTCACATATGACACCCCTTCCCTTGTGCAAATCATATGCGGGTGTATCCGCTCCGAAGTGGAGACATGCCCAATCGTATGTAGGATAAAAATTCATAAAAAATTTTAAACTTATCGAAATTTTCATTTGAATGCATTTTATAGATTGAAAATTCTATTATTGAATGGTAAATAAATTAAATTATTTTTTCCCAATTTTAAATTTTAAGCGGAAATCGAAAGAGGTCAAATAATTTTATTATTTTTTGTGCACTTCAAAATTAAATATTTTTGTTATAAGTGAGCTTTTCCTGTGTTAATTTTTTTACAAATTTGTGATGCTTTCTATGTATAAGTAAATTTTTGCGTTTTCCTTTAATTTTTTCAATCTTTTGTTTGTGCAAAATCACTATTTCAGAACACGCCCTTAAAGATTTACTTTATTTTCCAACAAAAATTTCTTCAGATATTTAGAATTTATCCCTAAATTTTCCTTCTCCTATGGACCCAAAAAGTGAAAAACTTTTAACTGCAGCTGTTAAGCTATTTTTCGACTTTCAATGCCTATTTTAGGCTTTATTTTTATATCAGAAAAATATATTTGGTATGTGCCCTTAATTTCTTCACTTAAAAAATATTTTAAAATTAAAAAATGCAAAAAAAACTATTTATCTAACAATAAAAATTAAAACAAATTTTTTTTTTAATTTATAATTTATAAATAATTAATATTTTAATTTGTGGTAAGAAGCGATTTAAAATCAATATAATGCATGCGAAAAATTGAACAGTATTAGCACAATTAAAAATATAAAATAAAACAAAAAAGAAAATGATTATACAAATTAATAACTTTAAAATCAGTCAAGACATAATAAAAAAAAAAAATTAAAATTCAGCTCTCGGCGTTTATTTGCGCAATATTAAAAATAAATCAAAATTCTTTTTATAGTAATGAAAAAAATATTCATCACAGCATTTATTTACAAAAATTTAAAAAAAATCAAAATTTATTTTTTAATTTATGTCTTATTTACATAAAATCATTAAAATATTCAAAAATTTCCAATTCAGAAAGATTTTAATTCATAAATTCAGTTGAAAAAGGCATCCGTTGAAAAGTCATAAGAAATTTTTTTTTATAAAATTGCATGCAGAAAATTCATTAAAGTTTTTAATTGTTGAAAATAATACAATTATTTTCAGTTTTATTAATATTTTTAACTAATAAATATTACTTCAGAGTTTCAAGCTCTAAAGTTTATTGCCCATTTTGTTATTCAAATTCTATTATAAAATACAATAAAAATTTGTTTTGTTTTTATCTAATTTCAAAACTGTTTCATATTTCGGATTTAATAGCTAAATGCTTTGTTAGCCTAATTGTCCACTGTCATGATAATTAAATTTTTGTTTCAAATTTCAAAGCAAATATTTAAATAATAATTTATCTTCTTTTAAAACATATTAATTTATTAAGCAGACCTTCAATAAATAGTAACTAAACATAATATTCTTTATAAATAATAGAGAATTTATATCTAAAATAAAATACATTAGTCGTACAATAATGATTCAGACCAATATAAAAAACAGCTTTAATAATTAAATCAATAAGAATCCAAAGTTATCTTATTAAACTGATAATCAAAGAAACATAATAAATGGAAGTAAAAGTGTTGATAAAAAATTAAGCAGGACAATTCGATTAAGTCAAGTAAAAACTTGAATGAAATTTAATTTGCTTATACTCCAAAATATTATTAAACATGATAAAATTAATTAGACTTATAAAAATGCACTATTTTAAAAGAAAGTAGGTAAGCAAAAGTTAAACAATTAAATTATCATATTAATAAATAACTTTGTTTAAATACGGAATTTTGGGCCGCCTGAACGAGTAAATCAATCAGATGTCAAGAAAGGAAGAAAAGATAATTTAAAAAATTTCAGCGATTTTTAGAAAAAAATTTGCTAATTCAAACCATAAATACTAAAACAAACATTTGATATTTTTTCTAAAAAGTTTTTTCGCTTTTAAGAAAAATTAATTAGTAATAAAACCTAAATTAAAATTATTTGAAGAAACTACAAAAAAATTTGCTTTTTTATGTTGGTTTGAAAAAATCCTAAATTTCCAGGCCCGTAAACAGGAAGGGGGGCAGTTGCCCCCCCCCCGAAATGAAAAAATTTTCCAGTAAAAATTGGCAATTTAAAAAATTGCCACTTTCCTTAACTAAAGCATTAAAAATGCAACAATTTTCCCGGCGGCGCCTATCGGCACCGCCGGACCCCCATTTTGCCTTATGATTGAGCAATTTTAACCAAAAAATAGTCCTTTTATTGAGAAAGATGGATATAAATGCCATTTTTGCTCTACGGCGCTGAAAATTTTAAAAGCACTCTGAGAAAAAAAATTTTTTGGCCCGAAGAGCAAAAAGAAAAAAAAGCTCTCAGGTTTGCCCCTCCCGAAATTTTTTCTGGTTACGGGCCTGTAAATTTCATAAACTCTAATTAAAAATGTGAAATATGGCTTATTAAGAACTCATGATATCTTTGGACTCGTAACATCTGACTGAGAAAGCCATAAGTATTCCGTTAACTGGTGTAAAATAAATTTCAGATTTGATTTTATCAAAGTTGATAATTATTTTTTGTAAGCAATTAATGAAATAAATTTTAAAGATTATTCAGCGAACAAAAAAAGGGAAGTTAAAAAATTATACACTGAAAAACTTATAAATTTTTATGGTAAAAAATACACCATTATCAGAAATTATTAGAAAATTTAGAAGAATAAAACTTGCAAATAATGATAATTACGATGAATTGTCAAAATTTAAAATATAAAACAATAAATGCATAAAAAAGAGCAAGCTTCCATCCGACATCGAGTTATGGATTAGCAAGGACCAAGAGAGCTATTTTTTGGAAGGTTGCCTTTATCAAGAGAGAAAAACTTATTAACATTAAAAGAAAAACCAAATAGTTAAACGGTGAAAAAAAAATATATAATAAATAACAAAAACGCATTTTAAAATCTCTCATTTTCAAAATAACATAAATAATTCCAAAAAAATTAAATGCAAAAAATGAATCATGAAAATACCAAAGCTATTTAAAAGTAAACCCAAATTGAATTATTAATTAGATGAATTCATAATAAAATATATTGATAATTTAAATAACAATAAACATTAATGCTTTGCTTGAATTATCCACTTATTGGCACACACGATGCTGCTTAATAAGTGAAAATAAACTGTGGAAAAAATGCCTTAGTTTAATCGATGTAAATGGCCTCGGCGTTGTCACAAGGAGAAATGTGCCGATTGGTACGTTTTAGACAAAAAAAAAATCAAAATTTCATGATCAGGGCAAAAGGACATTTATAAACATGAAAAACAACTAATTTTTAATTTAAACAAATAAACCCAAAAGCCGAAAAAGTAAAAATAATAATTTTTAAATTGAAACATTTGGAAAATATATTACCATTAATGCGGTATAGATAAAAATTCAAAAATGAAAACAATATCATATAGAATTAATTATCTCTGATTGATTTTGAAAAAATAATGAAATTGACATATAGAAACTTAAAAAGCCTACGTTACTGATTGTTCAATCTAATAATTTTGTGAATTTATTTCGTCTTTATATATAAAAGAATTCTAACAAATAAATGTTTTTTGAAAAGTTAAAATGGAAATTTGTCATATAGTGAATATTTTTAAAAATCAATAAGGCCAGAAATTTTCGCAACCACCGAGAAGATAACATAATATAAAAGAAGGCTGAAAAGAATTAATAGTAATATTATAAGTAGTAATATAAAATTAAAAAACCAAATTTCACATTTAGTGAAGTAATTAAAGTAGATAAAAAACATAAAAAAAGTAAAAATGTTATTGTAAAAATTATGCTTATGAATATTTTGATGAAATACCCGATGAATTTAATTAACCAAAAAATGAATGAAAAATTACTAAAATTTAAAAATTATATCTTAAAATACGTGCATACAAGAAGTGAGTAAAAAAGAAACTAATTATGCAAATAAAAGAATAAATATAAAGTATATTTCTTGATTTTTGACTTTTTTTACAAAATGAAAAAAAAGAGTTTTAAAGCCTGAATTTGACGACAACTTTAAAAAAATTGAATACAAGAATTGGAAATTTTGACAAATAGCCTGAAAAATGGATATACTAAAAATGTCATTAGCCTCGTGAAAATACCAAAAAATGATGATATGTAAATAAAATAATTTTTCATTTAAGAAAGGAAGTTAAAATTAGATTAATTACAATTAAAAACAAACGATTTATAGATAAAGTTGTTTACTTAAATAAAGAGTTGTATTGTTGTACAAAATTTATAATAAACATTATATTTCTTTTATTTATGGTTTAAATAAACAAGCATTTGTTAATTCTTGAAAATATTATTTATGAAAAAAAGAACTTGAATCAAAAATATTAAATAGAATCGAACAGCGAAGCGTTCATAAAAATGATCAAACCTTTAAATATTATTTAATTTATTAAAATGCAAGACTTATTAGATAACTAAAAAATATATCTTTTAGTAAGAATTGAATTGGGTTTTTGTTTATGATATAAAAAAAATTTAAAAATTAGAACAAAACGAAGATAAATTTTAAAAATCCTGCTTTCAAAATTAATTACATTTCTTAGAAGGAATTAATTATAATTACTTATATCAACAAATTGACACAAGAAAAAATCTTAATTCTATCGGATTACGAACAAAACAAAATATATAACGAGGACATAAATAAGAAAGTACTTTGTTAATTATATCCTTCATAATAACAATTTTTTATGAAAAGCCAAAAAATAACAAATTTAAAATAATACATTTTCCAAAATCTCATTTAGATTATATAAAATAAATATTTTTATTTTAGCTTATTTCAAATTAACAATTAATTTTATCGATTTTTTAAATAATAAAAATATCAAAATTATATCATTTAATAAACAAACTAGTTAATTTAAGTTGCCAAACTTAAGTCAACATAAATAAAATTGAATAAAAGTAATAAATTACATCAATTTATTAAAAAATAAATTTTGAAAATAAAACTCAAAATAAATCATCTCATTTTTATATAAAAAAATCCATTCATACTTGAAGATGTTTTTTCTTCGATCCAGCAAGATTATAAATTATAAATTCAACTAAAAGTTATAAAAAAATTTCAAAAAAAACATTAAATTCATTATATCTGAATATAGAACTTAAAAACATACAAAAAGTTAAAATTAAAATAATTCAATATGATTTGCATACGAAAAATGCAAGAAGAGATTTATCAATTTATCCGAAAGATTACCAAAAATAACACTTTCAAAAAAGTATATAATAATGGTTAACAAAGAAATTCAAAATTTGGTAAATTGTTTAAGTTTTGATTTTTAATTTTGAAAACATCTTTATAATGCCGAATAAATCTTTTTATTTCATAAGCTAATTAAATAATATTTAGTATATGTAGATTAAGCTGACAAAAAATAGTGAGAATTTTGTTAACAGTTATGCTTTTTTATATTACCATACACAAAAATTTAAAAAAAAAACTTATTTTTAATCAATACTAATAAAAATAAAAAATTATTTAAAAAACAAAAATATATGAAAAAAACAATTTTTTTCTAAAAATAGTAAACTGAAAATAAGCAATAATATAAATATCGGAGTCACCCGAAAATTTATATTATTTTTTTTCATCTGGTCAACCCCTAGATGAGGGACACCAATATGCGTGTTCCCCTCCGCCGTTAGTGAACATAAAAAATATAATGATAATTTAATGGCTGTTTCAGTGACAGTTCGCCAAAACATTTGCATTTACCATATTCTTTTTTGAAGTTGGCACATTGTCATTGCCAGGGGCTATGATCTTTTGTCCGAGATAGTGCCTAAATCATCAGAACAACTCCAAAGCACGCCTTTTATGTTGCCGCTTTGTGATTCTCATATGTGCAAAAAAAAGAAGCAAATTTTTTTAAATTTTAATTTGTAAATTTAATGAGTTCTAATTTAAATTCAATTATTGATTTGAGTAAATGGCGAATGACAAATGAATTTTTGTATACTTTATTTTTAATTATTATTAATGCCAAATTAAAAAACAAATCTTTCAAAAATTTGTCAGCAAATGATACTAGAATCATTTTTTGTGTGCTGTGGGCCCTCTTTTAATTTTATCCTCATCCCAATAAAGAGCAATTTGGGCCCGGCATTTTCCCTTTGCATCCTTTCGGCACTTTTCCCGCCTGCAATTGTACAGCCGCTCTCCCGAATTGGGCAATGATGGATGTGGCCGTCTTGACAATCGTTTGTCGTACAAATATGTGTGCCCTTGGAATTCGATGATGTTGTTGTTGTTGTTGGGTAAAAAACGAATTTCATCCAAAGCAGCAACAGCAGAAGCATCAGCGCCTGGTGCGAATTGTCCAACAGTAGCAGCAGAAGAAGAAGAAGAAGAAGCACCGCCTGGTGCGATTTGTTCAATATTAACAGAAGGGATGAGAGAAGGGGAGAGACTGATGTCTGCGTCGGAAACGGCGCTTTCGTCAATATTGAGTCGGCCGAATTCACTGCTACTTTCGTTTAAAATAGCAGTTGTTTCTGAAAGTTTGTTTGAAGATTTTGGTTCATAATTGTACATGATGTTGGCTTCTCATCTGAAAGGATAAATGAATGAAAACGGAAATTTTTAGAATTTTAAAATTGTTGCCGAAATTTAAAATTTTTACTTGTTTGATATAAAAACATATTCAATGTCACATTACCTTTTGAAAGAACAGAAGCAGCGGATGGGTTTGAGTGTGGCACAGACGGTTCAACAGCAGCAGCAGCAATGTTTGAGTGTGGCCCCGACGGTTCAACAACAGCAGCAGCAGCTGATTCGCTGACCAATTCTTCGTCATTGTGCTTGGGTTGTTGCTGGTGCTGCTCCATCTCCTATTATTTTCCATGTACACTGAAATGTACTGCTCCAAGTCGTCATCTATTCCTATTTCGCATTCAATTAAACCTTTTTAATTTCCTCTTCGTCTTCCCAACTATTTTGCGAATAAGGATAGCCGACCCATTTTATAAATAATTCTCTTTTTTTGCCAATTTTTCTAGATGTTTCAATGCTCTCGATTTGGTAAAAAGTGTCTTGCTGAATTTTAAAAATTTGTGTTTGAATCCTTTTTAAATAAACTTCAGGGAATAATAAAATATTGCGCTTTTCAATCCGACTAAGAACACATTTGGCTATAACAAGTGGAAATTTTTCCGCTTGTATTAATGGGCGTTCAATGCTTTCGGTAATCGGCAGCCAATGCGCAAAATTTTCATAATGATTTATTAACTTTTATTAGACTTATACTTAAAAATTCCTAATTAATATAATAAAATGTCAATCGACCCAAACTGTATACGAATATTTGAAGATAGATAAACCGTATAGATACTAATAAGCCAGTCTAATTTCTTAAAATCTAAAATTACCAAAGTCAGTATGTTGGCCCTTTGAGCTTCCCATGCCAAACGGAAAGCAAGCAGATAAAGAATGCATCTGCTCATCAGCATCCAGTTCCTGCACTTCGGGCATCACTTTGCTGTTAACGCTTTTCAGCGTTAGTTCTCGCATTTTGATCTCAACGTCCTGGACATAAATTCGGGTCTGAATGAAATTGACAAATTTGAGTTAACGAATAATCGTAATTACACCTATTATGATAAATTAATGAATATGTTTTCGTAAATATTGAATGTGGCGATTCTCGAGTTGTGTAAAATTTATTAAATAAAATTTTAAAATGAAAAAAGGAATTTATTAAATTAAATTCAAGAAATTGTTTTAATTTTCTCCTCGCACTCTCCCTTCCGTATATACAATTAATACTTTTATTTTTCTCATTTATTTTTCATTAATTTATATTCAATTTCATTTTTCTCTTTCTCATTATTTTTTTCCTTTACTCTTTGTACTCACCTCAGCGTATGTGCTATTTCTCTTCACTTAACAGTTACTCCTTTCTCTGCTAAATTGTCCTCGGCGTATGCACTATTTCTTCAAATATCCATGTTCTTTCTCAGCACCATACCTCCTTTTTTTCAATTGACAAGCATTTTGTTCCAAAGACACAAAACATTCAACACCATCCGTATGATTAGCAAAATATTAGAAAATGGGCCAAGCTTCATTTAAAAATTAGCGCCAAAAATAAAGAAAGGTCAATGCTTCATTATAGTGCCGCCAAAGGAAAGATGTCATTTGTCAAAAATTCTTCACACAATTATGAGAAATTCTTGACCGGTCAAAGAAATAACAGCCGTAAATTAAGAGAAAAAGGTGACAGTTGTCAAAATGTCGTCGCACAATTACGAATAATTCTATGGTCAATCAACAAAGTGACGCCAAACATGAGAAAAAGACGCCACTTGTCAAGAAATTTGGCGCCAGAATGTGAATATGAGTCAAATTCTTACAAAATAGCTTTAATATCTGATGCTAGACCGAAATAATAAAGTAAGAAGTTAATGCAAAAAATTCCTTTGTCATTCGCCATTTTACTCAGATCGATAATAGGGCTAATGTGGAAACCCCTACGACAAGTGCGGGCAAAGTCGGCGAGATCAAACCAAAAACCCCTCCCAAACCCTATGGTTTGTGAGGGAAGGCCCACGATAAGTGAGGTTATACATTTAAATTTTCTTCAGGCCGCACATTTTTTCAACCACCACAGGTGTCAACACACCTGTCAATCAAAAAATGATTGACAGGTGGGTTCGAGAACCCCGGATTCGGTACCATCAAAGAAAAACTCTCTAACCCTGGGGACTGACAGCACCATCAAACATAAACCCATACCCTTGGGTTAGTGCGGGAAACCCCCCCCCCCCCCCCCCTAAACCCCTTGGGATAGTGCGCGAAACCCCCCTAATCCCTAGGGCTTCAAAACAAATCCCCCCTAAACCCACGGGACAGTGCGCGAAAATTTCGCGCAGATACGACAATTCGGGAGGGTTAACTACTGATTGCCAGACAGAAAATTCGATCAAAAATTTTTTCTTACATAAATAAATGATAAAAATAATTATTCTTTTGGTATCTTAATAAATCCAGCTCCTACCATTTCAAAACCATCAAAAACAGAGGTCTGAAAGGACTCTTATTTCGATTGGTTTGTTGATTGGTCTAATTACCGCAAACTTAACAACCATAATTATTAGTCAGCCGTGGCCGGATAGCTATAAAAACTACCAGCAATGATGAAAGAAAGCGTGCAATATTAAAAATATTAAGTAGGTTATAATAGTACTTGGTATGAATATATATTTAACGTAATATCACGAATTTACAAAATTCATGATTTGGGAGCGATTTGCTTTAATGGTATCGAAAAACCCGTGAAAAATGACACAAAAAGTAATTAATTTAATTGTATTTATAAATTTAATTACATTCTTTTTTTAATTATTTAATTATTATTAATATTTCTTCTTACCCACGGTGCTATGACGTTACTAAAAACAATAAAAATGTAAACTATCATAACTAGACAGGGGATTTTTATATGCAAAATTATGAAATTATATAATAAAATATGTGCTAAAAACTCGCCGATAAATGCCTTAATATACGATAAAATATGTGTTAAATACCGAAAAAATAAGTGTATTTTTGCATAAAAATTCCAAAAAATCTCATTTAGATGTCAACGGAACCAGAGGCGTTTACGATGGACAGACAAATAGGGCTTATTTTTGTAAAAAATAATTTGATAATATAATAGCATAAACTCGACAACCTTTATAATAAAAGAGAGAAAGACGGAAAACATAAAATATTATAATGCTAAAATTGTTAAAAATAATATTTGTAATTTAAACAGTCATCTAATGTAAAAAAACTACAAAATTGCAATTAAACAATGAAAATTAAAATCAAAGCAAGATTATTAAATAATTATTTAAACGTCAGTTAGCAATAGGATCTTTATAAAAATATAATTATGAACCTTTGCCATCAAATTAAATAATAACAATTAAACAAAAAGAGAAAGAGAATATAATTCTTTTTAGGTGTGGATTGAATACCTTCAATCGCTCTGTGTTTTTCACGATTGATGGAATGAATTAATCAAATTGTACATTGATTGATTTAAAAAATTTATTTAAATTTTTAAATACAATGCAAAAAATATATAAAAATAACTCAATATTGTTACACATACTCTTTAACAAAAATTAGTATTAGAAAGCAAATTTTCTGCACATGAGGAAATAAAAAGATTAGGAAAAAAGTTTAAGTTTCCATGAACTGAACAAAAAATGATTTAAATTAAAAGACAAAACAACAAAAAATCTTATTTCAATTATCATAATAGAATAAATTAACCGAAATTTATTTAATGAATTTAATATATAACGTATGTATAAATAACTTAAGATAAAAATTATTTTGTAAATTGATGTAAATCCAAAAATATGAATATGTTCTAAATGTGGACTGAAAATAAAAAATTTTAATTTTCAAAATGTAAAAATCCATTACTATGAACAATAACAACAAATTCCGATTAAACCGTATGAATGATATGCTTGTCGGCATGATAATAAAAATTTTGCGAAGTTATCCAATTTAAGAAAATAATAATTTCTCATCAATTAGCTGTGTTATATTCAGAAACGGCTGTTTGCTATTTTGATGAATTTTTTTTTAGTATATCATTCTAGTTTGAGTGGACTTTTTTTCCAAAGGTCTGCTGTTCGGCAATTATTCAAAAAATTATGCAAATCCATTTAAAATAATAATTTTTAAAATTTTGTTTTTAGAAAGCAGAATTATCATCCTTAATCACTTCTATCTTTGATTTTTAGCATGGTACTTTTTTATATATGTATAGAAATTAAATAATATAATTAATTTAAAAATTTTAATCATTTATACATTCATTTTTCAGGTGTATTTTTTCGTATTTTTTTTAAATAATTAATAATTTTTTAAATATTGAATACGTTTTCTGAAGATTCTTAACTTTTATAAATCGTTATTTAAAATTCCTCACTTAATAGTAATTGCTACTAATTTATTAAAAGTTTAAATGGAAAATGAATTTTTATTATAAAAATAAATCTTAACCAGGGTGACGCAAGAAAATAAATAGGTATATTTAATCGATATTTTTCTTGCTTTGCTCTTGCTTTCGACGATCATACGTTTTGCATGTACGTTCTGTTTAGGGTACTTTTATTTAGAGGTAAGAAGAAGTTTTTATTTTTTATTGTTAAGTGATCAAAATTTTATTTTTGCATTTTATTTTTGGGCGCTGGACAAGCAGGTGAATTTCAGAATAAAATTTTTGTTAAACTTATTTCGCCATATCATGTATTTATTTATATTGGAAAATTTTAATATTGTTTTTATAATAGTATTATAAATCTTCTGCTTGTAGTTTATTTAAAATAATTTTTAAGAGATTCAGCTTTTGGTTCGCGCTGAAATTAATAAATATAATTAAAATTGCCCAATGAATTGTCCAATAATGTCCATTAGTCCGACTTTCTTTGCGCCCATTCATTAAATAGCTCATTATTAATAAGTTGTAAAAAACAAAATTTGGTTTTTCATTTTAGGTTACTTTTTATTAAATCTCGTGATAACTATATATTTATATCATTCACAAACCGAATGAAGATTAATTTTTTATCGTTTATTTTGATCCTTTTTCGTTTTCGTTCGTAGGTTCATCAATGAAACTGAGGTATGACAGCAAATAACATTTAACTGGTTGAAATTTAATATAGCAAATGGAATACTATGAAACATTTTTCTTTTTATACATGCATTCATGTTCTCGTAAACAAAGCCAAAATTTGCAATCTTTTCTTCATATTCAATTTATTTGGATAATGATCGCCATCTTTTATCATTTTATTTAAAATTTAAAAAATAGTTTTTCGATATAAATTTTTGAATTTTAATTAGGTTTATTAATTTTTCATTCATTTATTGGTAATTTAATTGATTTAAGTGTTTCATTTTCTGGTCAGGTAGAACCAATTTATCTTATTTTTTAATTTCTTAAACAAATATTCTATGTCGCTTTTTAGTCTAAAGCGTAAAAATTTAATAATTCAATAATAAAATTGCTTAAACACTTTTATAACAGTTTTGTACTCGGGAGAATATAGTTAAATGAAAAAATTATTTATAAACAACATTATTAATTAAAACTTAAATTTAATCGAATATACAATAAAATATAAATAAATAAATTTAAACATAACATTTAAAATAAAATAACATTTTGATAGACACATTATAAAAATTACTTGAGCAAGAATCTGATCATTTCGAATACACTTTTTATTTTATAATCTTTTTACTTTTAGTTATGCCTGAGATTGTTATTTGTAAAATTATTATTATTTTCTTATACATTTATTTGATTCCATATATTTATCTACTTTAAACCTGCATATATTTTTTTGACATTCTGAAATATAAAAACATATTCATTAGAAAACATTTTTTAAATAAAAATAAAAAGCTATAGATTTATATAAAGTTATTCATTCAAATGAACTTCATTCAGCTTAACCATACAACTTATAATAAAATCAATAATATTAATTAAATAAATGTTTCAAATTTATTATTATTAATTTAAGCTGCTGCATTATCATTCATTAAGAATAAATATTTATTTATGTTTTTTTAGCAGTTTAATGTCTTATTGTTGAAATTTAGGATGTTCAATAGTGGTTAAAATTTTGAGCACCTAAACTAACTTTTTTTAAAGTACTCATTTTGTTTCCAATAATTATTTTTTTAGCATCAATTTAAGGCAAGATGACGGGTGCAAGAAAGCACTGTGCCAAATGGTTAATATACGTAAACTTTTATTTTATTAAGATTTTTAATGCTTTTTTTATCAATTTTTTGTTTTTTTATTTATTATATATTTATATGTCTGTATATTTTAAATGATGGTTTCGTCTTTAAATAAACAGCTAAGCTTATATGCAATTAAAAAAAATTAATCTATCATATGTGCTCATTTTTAAACCAACTTTTTTACATTTCCATTTCGAATTTAGTTGGGAATATTATTATAAAGTGTAAAGTTAAATATGCATGATATAACTGCAAAATATTCAGTACAAGAATAGTCAACAAAACTCATTTGGAGATTTTAAAACAAATATAATGAATAAAGAATATATCAAACTTGAACCTTCATAATTTCAATTATTTTGGTAAATCAACGTCATAATTTGAAAAAATGTTCATTAAAATTTTTGTTTAAATGTTTAAATTTCAGCTTTTGTTGCTCAAAAAAGACAATGCTATAAAAACCCATCATAAGGAAAAGTTTACAAAAACTCTATTATAAATAACAATTAAAATTAAAATGAAGTAATTGAACTTTAGGATTTATTTTTAAAAGTAAGATAATAAAGGTATAATAAATTTTTTTATTTATATGATTGAAAAGTTAATTTAATTAATAATATTTTTACAATAATTTCAAGAATACAAGGATGCAAAAATGAATTCTTTTTTTTCATATATTATGTATTAGTATTAATATTATTAACTTTATTTTTTAAGTATATAATTCTAGAATATTTCTAAATTATTATTTAAAATTTTTTTTTTCACTAATGTATTTAAATAATTTAATAGATTAAAAAGATCCATGTTTAACATAAAAATAAATGAATAATTATTTCTTTAACTTTTTCTTATTTTTCAAATAGTGGAGTGGGCTTTTGTTTCTCATAGTCTAAATATTTAATTATTATAATATTTGTCAAATAAAATGAAGTAAAATTCCTAAATTATTAATTTGAATTATTATAAATCATACTTTAAATTTTTATAATATTATCTTTTTCTTCTTTTAACATATCTTCAAAAAATGGAAATTATAAAACGATATAAATTCCTTAAATAAATCTCAAAAAATATGTTGTTATATATTTTCTTTAGATTTTAAATTGAAATTCTGGGTTTATAGATTTTTCAAATTATTTTTTTTTCTTAAGAATATGTCTCAAAAGTAAGAGTTCATATTTATCTTTGAAAATTTCACATCTTCTATAGTGAAACGGAGATAGTATTAATATTTTTAGATATTAATATAAATATTTTTTACCTTTATACAAAAAAAATTTCAGCCTCTAAATATTCTCTAAATTTTTTGCTTTCTTTTTTGCTTATATAAAAAAATTAACACTTTAATTATGCGTTTTTCACGAAAATTTGCATATTGAAAGAATTACTAATTTTCATTTTTGTTTTTAATCATTTTCTTTTTTGTTAATTAATGTTAAATTTTTGTTTAGAATAACATTATTAAAAAGTTTGTGCGTAATCGTATAAAAATTTATAAACTTAATGAAAATCCACCCTTGTCGTTGATCTCGGTATTGGCCATGGGATTCTTGCTTGTAATTTTTTGTTTTATTTTAGTTTAGGAGACCTTTTTATTGTTTTTTTTGATAAAGATTTACATTATAAATTTATTTAACTTTAAAATATAAAAAATATTGCCATTAATTGCTTCATCGTTAAGAAGATAGATAGGTTATTTTTATACTAAAATTATTTTATAAGATCACGTCCACAATTACCGCATATTCTGCAACCATGTGGCACATTAAATAAAAATTAATCATTCATGCACAATATTTGTTTTCTAATTTTTAAAACTAATTTTTTATATATAACTTGTATTATAGTCATTAAATTTATTATTACTTTTCTTTATATGTTTTGAATATTTTTATTACGTTCTAATTGTTTTAGAATTGAATTTATTTATGTGTGTCTCTATAATTATTAGTTGTTTTTTATAAAATTTAATTATTTGTTTATAGCTATACACATTGGCAATATCAGCATAAGTACCCATTAAGTAAAAATTAGAAATAATGATTACAATTATTATTACAATATTGTGCTTCCTCTAAAATAGTTTAATTTTTTATTGATACTTAGATTAATAAACCTTTGGAGAGACCTTATTTAATATTTATTTTATAATTTTAATAAGACATAAGATATTCATTAAATAGTAAACAAATATTAATTTTTTTTTAATTAAAAGGATAGGCTGAGTTGGCTGATATCGGTAGCGGACGGTTCGGTGCCCGCCGTTTCGGTGCCATCCAAGTTTTGGACATCAACTTTTTTCATTGTTGACCAAATCTAGTAATCTTGGTATCATTCGAAAGCTTTATATGTTTAGAAGCTTTTTCTAACCTATTAACCTAGCGATAAGACATTTTCAAAAAAGTTATAACATGAAATAAAAAAACCAAAATTTTGGAACTTTTTTTTATTAATTTTTTTACAAGCTGAATTTTTTTTTTTGGTTTTTTGTAAGGCTATTAGAGCGTCTGAAGGGCTTTCGAATGATACCAAGATTGTTAGCTTTGGTCAACAATGAGAAAATGTGTAGTCCAAAACTTGGGCTGGCACCGAAATGGTTGGCACCGTGTCATACCAAATGGGTCGATAGCAGTTCGTACAATGGCGTTTCGTACAATTTGAAATGGGAATGGCCATAACTTTTTTGTTCGTAAGTTAATTTGTTCAAAATTGGTATCATTCGAAAGCTCTACGTGTTTAGAAGCTATCATTAAGCAGAAGTTAAGCGATTAATCATCTCACCAAAAAGTTATGATTTATAGTTTAGAAAAAAATAGGATTTTCTTGAATTTTTAACTCTTATAAATCATAACTTTTTGGTGAGATGATTAATCGCTTAGCTTCTGCTTAATAATAGCTTCTAAACACGTAGAGCTTTCGAATGATACCAATTTTGAAGAAATCAACCGACGAAAAAAAAAGTTATGGCCATTCCCATTTCAAATTGTACGAAACGCCATTGTACGAACTGCCTTGACCCCATACCAAATGGACAACCGATCCAATTTTAAAATATTTTTGTATTACCGCGATCATTTATTTGAGAATTTACCAATTCAGTCCCTAAATTCATCCCTCTTTTCATCATTCATTTGTCATTCAGTTCAGTTTTATGTTTTAATCTTCTGCAGTTCTCCTAATTTCATCGTCTCTCCATTTTTATTATATTTCTTCCGCCGTTTCCCAATTTACTTCTCAATAAATATTCATCCCAGCTTTTGACAACATTCGGACATCACAACTTTGGCCCATCCTCAATCCCTCCCAATATTCAATATATTTCGTATCTCATAGACCCCGACCCCATTTTGTTTCTACTACCGAACCGTCCTGTTTCGGGCTTACCATTCTATTTTTTTTTGAGGCGGCATCATCAAATGTTCAAATTTTTCAATAGAGCAAATCAAATTCTAACTAATAGGTTCAGGATATCTTGACGGTTTTAGGATACATTTTGATAACATAAAATAATAATTTTATTATAAAACTTTTTTGGCACATAGTTTTTTCGACGAAATAAAAAATTAAAAAAAGAGAGGAAAAAAATAAATTTATAATTGCTAAATATTAGCAATTATTATTATAATTCTTTTTTCTTATCTATATTATAATAACATATGATATGGAATAATTTATATATATTATTTTTATATTTTTATTGGCTATTATGTGGAAGAAAAGTTTCATTGATTAAATATTTTAAAATAAATTAAATAACTTCGCAGAGATATTTATTTTCATTTTAACTTCTTAAGAATTTTATATATTATATCGTGTTTAGGAAACTAAAACCATTCGGGCATAACGCATTGGCTACTACCTGTTTAAAAATGTTATTTATTAGAATTATTTGACAATTGATAAAAAAAGATTAATGAAAATTTAAATTAATTTAAAAAATTTTAATTTATGTTGACTTTGGAGTATTATTTAATGTTTTTAAAGTTTTTTTTCTTTTATCTCTAATAGGGATTTAGGGATTTAATTTTTATCTATATCAAATTATTTTTCTTTTTTTCGATTTTGTTTTTACTGAAATAAAATAAAAAATTATTGTTTTGTTATTTTTTACTGAAAATAAAATATTACATCTCTACAATTTTTAGATTGCTAGCAAATTATTTGGCTTTTTTGCTTTAATTCACAAAAGTTTTGTTTATTTAAATTTATTAGTTTTAAGCTTAAAGTTATATTTTGATTGAATTTATTTATTTAAATTTGTAGTATTTATTGTTTCTCGAGACTTGCGTAATTCGTGTTACAGCTGTCTCAAGCGTTTAGTTTAATAATATTTTGCAGTTTGTCAAAGGAGACATTTATAAATGTTATTAAATATCATTTGAACAGCTCATATATCTCCTCTATTGTGAACGGAGATTGTAATTATGGTAATCTTGAACATAAATTTTTTTATTGCGATACTACTTTTATTTCTATTTATAACAAATTTTGATGTGATTATTTTATAAAAGTGGCCATAGTTATTAAACAAAACTACACAAGGTGTCAAATGAGTTATTTCTAAAGTAAATAGCTTAATTATAGTAAATTTTATTTTTAATTATTTAATTATAATTTTGACATTTCGTTTTACATTTATTTTGAAATTAAGCCTTAATTTTTTAATAAACCTAAAAATCTTCTAATTTTATTAATGATTAATAAGATTAAATTTAGTTTTACATAAATTATCCACTACTACTCATTTCACTTATTAATTTGACTTGTATTGAATTAAAAATGAATTTTATTTTATTCAATAATAAATTTAACTATTTTTAGTCAAGTCAGAGTTCTTTAAAGAAAGCAGACATGCTAAATTTAAACAAAGTGAATTAATAGAATTATTCAAATAGATACATATAAATATAACAAATTATTAATTGTATATTTCGAATATAAAAATTCACCTTTACTCACAAAAAAAAGTATAAAATAAAATTAATTAAATGATAATTTAACAATTAAATTATATTAATTAAAATCTAGTTTATTTCTGGTTTTTTATGAATTTTACAGAGATGAATCAATACCGTTTTTATTAAATTAACAATTAGATTTGTCTGTTTATAATCAGAATAAAACCAAAAACGGTTTGTAAAATTTTAAAAAGTAGTAATTATTAAAATACCAAATACAGTTACATTAAATTTTAAATTTATTTTATTAATATGTGTTATTAAATAAAAATAAAATAGACCTGAAAAATTAAAGCCGAATTATAAATCAATTAAAATTAAAAGTTTTTAAGAAGTTTTTTGAAGCAATTGAGACTATGATCAATATTTAATTGGATAAAATAAACAAAATCTGAATTCGTTGGGCTATTTGCAAAATTGATGTTTAAAAATTAAAAAAAAAATTTTAAACAATATTGAAAATTTTTTTTTTAAATAATACTGCTTTATTAATTATTCTCTTTCATTTTTAATCCTTGTAATTAATGGAAATGAAAAAGCAATTATTAACGCTTTCTTTTAATTTTAAAATAAAAATGCCGTTTATAGCGTGAAAATAAATGAAGAAAATAGCAAAAAGTAATTAGATTTATTTATACATTGATTTTGAAAGATATGTAATATCCACGTCTAATTGTGAATACCTTAACAGATTTAGTGTCGATTTATTAGACCTAACTCAAGATTATGACTTTTTAAATAAATAAAATATGGTAATTACATCCATTACTAAAATTCAATTTAAATCGTTCAAACATATTTTATACCTCCATTTTTGTAGATAATTTACTACAAATAGCATAACATGTCGGAAAATCATGCCCTATATTTGGATAAATTTATTAAACTATTAACAACAAAAATTTTTAAATATAAAAAATTTACGTTATAATAATTTTTTTCATTCATTCCTTGAATGCCTTATACAAATGACCGAAAAAAGAGCTGCAAAATATGTTTGTTGTAATTTTTTATGATATTTTTCCTATATTTTCCTTTTTAATTAAATAAATTTATTTTTATACATTCAAAAGTAAAACTGTTCTTATCATAAAGAAAAGTGGAAAATTTAAATTAGTTGGATTGTTTTATTATATTGGTTTAAAATTTTGCATAGAATAGTCTATTTCATAATTATATGAATTTTCTGGTTGTTTTTGATTTATTTTCTATAAATTATTATTTGAATTGTTCGTTTAGAATCTGTTTAGAATTTTGAATTTATATATTTTTAAGAAATTATATGACAATAGTAGATTATGTCATATTTCAGAGAATATTTCAATTTATAAATTATATATTTTTTAAATATGTATTGTTTGCAATGTTAGAATTTTAAGTGATTTTAATATGTTAATAATTATTGATTTAAATATTTTAATTTAAAACAATTTAATTAATCCCTTGGCAAAGATCTCTGAACTTTATGGCGCATTGTCCAGATCTTATATAAAAATTGATCGCTTAATGTTGTTTTATGCAATTATATAATTGCCAAATATTAATTTGTAATTTTTGCTTTGTAAAATTTTGAAGGAAAATAATAAAATAAAGAAATTAAAAATACGCATATATTGAATTAAATTATATGCAGCCATAAAGACTTGCAGTCTGAAGCTTCTCTGCATGCGGCAGATTATTTATATTATTTAAAATTCAACTCAATAGCAAAATTTAACTTTATTAATATTTTACCTTAAAACAAAAATAATTAAACACGAAAAACAAACAAAAAGTAAAAAATATTGAAAGTTTAAGATACATATTGCAAATTTTACACGCAAGACTCATGAAACTGAATTAAATATTACGCTCGGACCATAAAAAGAAGAAATATATTACAAATAAAAATAATATCTTATATTAAATAAACAATAACTAATATAAGCTAGTTTTGAAAAATAATTGTAAAATGTCATAATGAAAAAGTAAAGCGAACATTTTATTTTGATGAAAAACTTCGATTTCAGAATTACAAATATTCGAACTGAGCTCCCGGTTAAATTTAAATTTCGTCTCATATGTATACATGATATAAAAAAGAATAAAAAATGATATAACTATAAATAATGCTTATAATAGATAAAAATTAAACATTAAGATAAAAAAGTTATACTATTCTTAATATAAAAAAGCTTAATTTTAAATAAGCTCATTTATTTAGCCAAAAAGATAGTTTTTTAATTAAAAAAGAATTAAAGTAAAAAATTATAACAAAAATGAATGGTACAGTAAAAATTAAAGAATAAATAATAATTTCGAAATATAACTACTATAGGGACAATTTCTGCGATACGTTGCGGTCATACTCATAAAAATTATTTTGAAAAATTAATAAATGTCAAATAACAAAATTTAAAATGTACACTCATACAGACAAAAAATGAAAAGAAAATTTTTGTAAGAATATCCGCTATCGTTCTCGGCATTATTTTATTTTTCATAACATGTCTTAAAAATTTATTAAAAATTTATTTAGTTTATTCCTTAATTAGATGGTTATTGTTATATTAAAAGAGACAAACCGGTGGCCGTTTTTCTTCCCTCCCCCCCCCCCCCCTCGTCTAGTGTTGACAAGAACAGAGGAGTACAAAAACCATCGCCTCTGCCTATCAAACACATAGTCTTTTTTCTCGGGAAAGGGCGATGGAACAGCGACGAAATGGCCATCAAATTGGCCATTACATTATCGATTGGGCTCAAAGATGTCTTCTATATTTGTTATTATAATAAAAATATTATTTTTAAAATTCTCTTTTTTATTTAAATATTTTATATTCTTTTCAAAAATTATTTTCTAATATTTCTATTCTTATTCGAAAATTTAGTTTATTAGTCGTACTTTATAATTTTATATCACTTTTTACGCTTTTTTATTGCGCCGTTAAAATTGGCAGAAATTTAAATCGGGTTTATTTAAATGCATAAAAATTTAATTCTAACATTTATTATCAAAAAACATTACTTCGGCATTCGCATTATTCTTTAGCCTTTTTTTACAGCATTTCATTCATTTTAATTTTCAATTGGTAATTCACAAGTAATTAGAACAAAAAAATTATTTAATTTTTTTTAGCATTTTGTTATATTATATTAAAAAGATTTACATATTAACTTATTGTCGTTCAATTAAAAAGTTTAACTCTTAATAGGCAAATGATTAATCATTATAAGACATGAAAATGGGGATGAATTATTAAATTATAGCAATGCGTAAATATATGATGACTGATCTTGGGCCATGAATAGTAAAAATGAATTAACAGGGTTTAAAATAAACCAATTATTTTTTGGGCACTATCACATTCAAAGAAATTGAATGTTTATTTTAAATAAATATATTAATTAAAAAGAAAATTATTACAATGCATTTATATTTTCAAATAATAATTTTGAACAAGGAGCAAATTATGCTAAAACAAAGTTGAAGGAATCTTCAGATAACTATAAAAAACCAATAAAATAAATATAACCTTCTGAAATTTAATAAAATTTTTATTATCGAAATCTTTTTGGTAAATGTAAAAATGGAATAGAGCCCCGCCCTGCATATGTGGTAATTTTAATTAAATTTATTATTTATATAAGCTATTAATTGTTTATTATTTTGATGATTTGTTTAGGAATTCACAAAGAAGGACGCAAAGTCACGAAGAAATGCAATTATGAAAAATCAAGACGATAAATGCTTTGTTCATAATAAAAAGAATAAAAGATATATACAAAATAAAAGGGAAATGAAATGACAAAAAATAAATAATTAAAAGTAAAAGATTTAAATAAATTAAATTATGCTTTACTATTACATCAAACACAAAATTTTGACACCGGTTCGTTATTTTTTAATACCTATGGATAATTAAATTAAATAATCATACCAATGTGTTAATAAACAGAAGTAATGTTAAAGCTACACTATAAATTAGAATTTATCAACGATGCCTAGGTTTTTCCTTAACAAAAAAAAAGATAAAATAAATTATTATTGTCGCAATATAAAAATTAAGCTGACTATTTTTCATGAATAAATCTCCGTTCATTAGAGTTTGGATATGTAATGTGTACAATGAAATATTAATAAAATTTGTAAAGTATCTGATTGCACAAACTGCTAAATATTATGTAATCCACAACCGTGGGATTTTTCTGTCCGCGCTCCACCCCTGTTTCTTACTAATATTTTGTATTTTGAATTTGTTGTTGATCTTAGTCAGCTTTCTGTCTGTAAATCAAATCGTATGCGTAAGCCGATCACTATTGATGGAGGCTACTTATACCTTTTTTAGTAGAACATTAGCTGATTTTCAGCGCAACCCAGATCAGCTCTATCAATAAGGGGGCAACATTAAAAGAGCAAATCAAAATACGTTCGACAGGACAACAATTGAGAATACTTGTAGAGGATTTTGCAAATTGTGATCCCTTTAGAACATTTACGAGCTTGTTTTTCTCACTCGAATTTTTTTTTAATATTTGGCCAGCTAGGTATACGTTTTTAAAAAAATTAATTTTCACTGACGAAATTACTCACTGACGAAATCACTTACTGACGAAATCACCGGGAACCAAAATATCAAATAAACTAAATAATTATTACTCAAAATAATTATTTGCATATTAAACAATCATTCCCTTCTGCTGCCCAATACTCTTCTTTTTATTATTATTGCCTAAAAATAAATTAATAATTGTTATTTACGGTTAAATAAATATCCATAAAAGGAAAGAACCGGATGACAGTTTAAATGATCTTATGCAAAATTTTTTCGCTGTACTTTTGTATAAACATTTAAAATAATGCATTCTTTGAAAATAAAAAATAAAAATAAATCAAATATTGCTTCCTTAAATGTATTATTAACAGCAATAGTAATTATAAATTAAATAGAATTAATTAATCGAACATATTTTAAGCAAAAAAATAATAATTAAATAAAACAAATTATTCACAAATTCTTTTTTTAACATTTAAACTAAATATATTAAAATCGTTATATAAAATTAAATTATAGAAAAAAAGGATAATATTACCTTAATCATAATAATCAAAAATTATTTATTCATAATAAAAATTATATTAATTCTAATCGTCGCTTCGGCGATAAAGCGGTAAGAGCGAAAGGACTAAATAATATGACACCTAGCAATTTAATTATCTCATATACAACGGCCCGTTTATGGCATTAATATTTTATTTAAACTAGAAATTTTGAAAGAATAGTTTCGGGGTTTGAATTAATTTACAAATGTAACAATTCAAAATAAAATCCAATATAAAGGCTTAAAAATAAATATATGAAGTAGTTAATCACATTAAAATTAATTTAAAAGGTGAGGGTATTGCTCTCCTTTCCAAAAAATAAAAAATAAAAGTGAGGGCCCATGCCACTCCTTAAATTAAAGTATGATACCCAGGTCTCTTTGCAAGAGATTGTTTATATATGGTAGCTAGTGTTTTGTTTAAAGAGCTAAAATTATATGCCATAAATAAAATGTGATATTTTGCTAAAAAAGAGTTGCATGAAATTTTATTTATATAAAAAAATTATATTTAAAGCTAAAATAATAAATAAATCTATTAGAATATAAACACTTTTAAAAAGAAAAGTTATACGCAAAGAATTAATTATATACTATCGCAAAAGTTTTAAAAAAATATATATTTAACGAGTAAAAAGAAATAATTAATTCGTAAAAAAATATATATAAAACTAAACTTTTGACAAAAGATTATCGTTAACACAATTTATTTTATATGGTCATAATAGCTCTAATAAATGAACAAAACACATAAAGAGAAGCTTTAACTCGGTACCAATCACCTACGAGTTTGTCATTATATTAAAAAACTAGAATATATGTAATATTATTTTAAAATTGTTAAATTGAATTATAAAATAATAAATAAAATTTATCTTAAAAGCCAATATAATTTTACAAATAAAAAAATATTCCGTTAAATTACAACAAAATTATTATTACAAGCTGTAGATGGGGCATTTTTGACCCTACAGTTTTCGCAACACTGTAATTTTGATATTAATTAAATAACAAAGCAAAATAATTAATAATTCAAATAAATAACTTTGGTCTTTAGACTCATAATACCAATTCTCGCGTCATTTCATGATTTTTACGAATTTTGTTTTTATTATATTACATGATTTATTATTTAAATTTGATCAATTATTTGTTGTATAAAGTAAATAATTATATAATTCTTTTATAAATATTAATTGAGTTTGAGCAACTTATGTATTTAATTTCTTTTAAAGAAAATTGAATATAAAACTATTAACACTTTATATCCGCTCTCATGCTTCCAATGATTGCACAAAATCATTTATCAGTTTGTTTGACTTTGATTTTTAAAAATGGTTAAATTCATAACAAAAATTTTTAATTTTCTTTACTGTATATAAGTATATAACCGATTTAACAACCATTCGCAAATAAATAAAAATAAATTAATAATTGTTATTTACGGTTAAATAAATATCCATAAAAGGAAAGAACCGGATGACAGTTTAAATGATCTTATGCAAAATTTTTTCGCTGTACTTTTGTATAAACATTTAAATAATGCATTCTTTGAAAATAAAAAATAAAAATAAATCAAATATTGCTTCCTTAAATGTATTATTAACAGCAATAGTAATTATAAATTAAATAGAATTAATTAATCGAACATATTTTAAGCAAAAAAATAATAATTAAATTGTCGGCGCCCACGACCGACGAAGTCGAGATGCCAGAGAATGCCGAAAGAATTAAATGCCAAAAACGGAAGAGACAGAGGAAATAATTTTTGAACAAATTTGCATTTAATTATTTATTAATTTAAATTTCATTTCTATTTTATTATTCATCCATATCTTTCATCCTTTGCCTTTGCGATCACTTTATAAGTCGTTGGAGACAAGAAAAAAAAGGAGCGATAGGGAATTTCACAGTTTAACAAAAAGCGGAAAATGTCCGTGAGCGAGAAAAAGGGGGAAAGATGGAAATTGAAAAGTCTGTTCTTCATTCGCTTAACTTTTTAATCCGTTCAACATCTTCTCTCTCCAATTTAAAATTATTTATTAATTTCGAATTTTCGCACCGTAATAAATATTTGTCACCGGGACATTGTTTGAAGGTTACGGTAGGGGAAAATTTGGTACCAAAAATCGTTTCACCGGGAAACGGGAATTGGTCCACCGGGGACTTTTGAAAACAAAATCTGTCAAGGGATTGGCCCACCGGAAATTAAAAGTGATTGGCAAACTCTAATTTGTTCCACCAAACAAAGGCTGATTGATTGATTCATTGTTTGATTCTTCTAATTTTGTAGAAAATTAATATTTCCATTCATAAATTTATTATTTTATTCAAATTCGCTTTCCCAAGTGACGTGGACAAAAAATGTGTCAGCAGAAAATGCGTCAGTGAAAATCAGTAGATGTGATAGAATTTCATAATATGGGGTGATTTTTTGTTGTGAAATTGGGATTTTTTGGAAAATATCATTTGTATAAGACAGAGATAAAAACAGACAAAATATATCAAATTCATGGTGTTATGGGTTTTCAAAAATACCAGAAAATGAGTTAGATAAAATATTTCAGGTGTTGAAAACATAAAATTAACAAAGAAAAAAAAGTTAGCAAAGCTTTTGAACCTGTTATTTCATCATTTGAATAATAATGATTCAGAGAATCCATGACGAAATTTTTTACAAATGTTGTTTTGAAATTGTTCTATTAACTTCTATCCTAAAGCGTCGATTACCAGTGTAAAGTTAGCAGGAATGTTGCTCGTCTCGTGTACGTAATCTCGTATTCTCATGTTTTTAGACCGTCTCGTAAAAAATCATAATTTGATCTATTCTTTTAAATAAAAAGAAAGTAGAAATATTTAGTTTATTGGCTAAACCTCCAGTCTTTGTTTGGTTTCTGCAATGGTTCGATAGCCAAACAGATTAAATTATTTCTTATTTATTTAAATTGTTAAATAATTTTTAAAACTGTATTACCAAAATTTTCAAACCACCAAAAATAAAGAGCAATTAAAATATTTTTCATTTTTTAAACATAGCCAAAAAAATCCAAATTTTGTCTCAAATCGTTTAATAAATTGTGACAGATTTCCGAAAAACAGCCGGACACAAAAATTCCCTAAAAAAATTTTAAATTAACCTAAAAACTAGAAAAGTGGTCATTTTATGGACAAATCTGTTAACAAAATACATATAATTTTCAAAATTTTTCCCTGCGTCGCCTATCGGCACCGTCTGACCATCTGCTGACCACTACACTACTCACTAAATTTGTTGTAGAAATAATGCGCCAGAAATAAATCTCATCAAAAGTAAGGAATTTTAAAAACTAAAAATTTCAATAAATTGGTTTCTCTTTTTGATAAAAAAAACTGCGAAAATAAATTGATTTGATTAACTGTTGATCTGTTAAATTTTAAAATGCTTTTGTTTTGCTATAATTTTTTCACTTGAAAAAATCATTTAATTAAATTTTTTTTTAAATCCCCATTTTGTGCCGGGCCCATTTGAAAGAAAAATTTCGGCCTGATCATTTTTTCGTAAATAATAATCAAAAATTTTCGACTAATTTTTTCTAAAAAATAATCTCGTCTGGTCTCGTCTCTCGTGTTTTTAGGGCGTCTCGTTCTCGTGTAGTCGCCAATAATTTGGTTTGAAATTTTCTTTTTAATTCCAATGTTTTAGCGGCAGCTGATCGGTCAATGCGCAAAATGTTATTCTGATGCGGAGACTCAGAACCATCTTATTACCGATATCACTTATTGGCTGATCGGTGTTATCACTTGTTTTTCAATTTTGGCGTCCGCCAGTGGAGCGCCCATCCTTTTGCTGAACAGGCAAAAATGAAATAAAATAGTAAATTTTTTAAATTTTTTTATAAAACGATTTTTCACTAACGATTATAGGGATGCCCACAAAAAGCGATTGGGCGAAGACATCATAAAAAAAACTATTCTTAATTTGGTAAAATGGGTTTTTAACGGGGATCGTTTTCATTCTTTAAAAAAGCATTAGAATCCCCGGACCGAGATAACGATTTTCTTTCAGAAATTCAAGTTTCAATTCTCATTTTAATTGCGGTATTTTTTCTCTGGAATGAAATTTATTTCTCCATCCCTACCGCTGAATTGTTTTCTCACAAACGAAATAATTTTTTAGTGAATGAAGATAAAATTGCAAAAATATGACATTGATACCCGTTTCTGGGGAATCGAAAACGTGACGAATATAAAAATTGTCGTCGATCCATTTCATGTTCCCACCCCAAGGCTTCACCCTTAGTTTCAAAATTTTACTGAAAATTGATACGAAATTTTTTTCACTTAGCCGATCAGTAAGACAATAAATGAAACACAAAAATTGCATGGGCTTTTTATTCAGTGAACCTCATCATTTCTTTTAAGCAATTGCTGTTTCTTCATTCTCTCCACTTGTTTACGTTGAGCATTTAATTTGTTTGGAATTTTTTGTCTTTTTTCTTCATTTATTTCTTTTTCAATTCATTTCAACAGTTGCTTTGACTTCTTTCAAAAACTAATTGTTATTTTCTGCAATTTGGGTGATAATATGAATTTACTAATAGTTGTGGTGAAAACTCTTGAAGAAGCTTCCATTTAGTTTTTTTGAGAAGATTTGCCGATTTATCGACTAAATTTTTTTGTTTTCATTAATAGACAAAAATAGCGATTAATCAAAACAAACTAATCTAAATTTTAAAATAATGTGTTGTATGTCTGAAATAAGTATAAAATTTTTGATTGCTACCACTAGCAACAGAAGGAACAAAAATTACCTGCACTTAGTACATATCCATCTTCGTTTGTTGGATTTTTAATAATTCTGCAAATCTTATTCCAGTTCTTAAATGATGATTCATCAACCTCATACAGGCGCCCAATTTTTTTATCATTCATTGTTTTGGAAAGTTCTTCATATGCAGTTTTGAACTTTACACAAAAATTCTGGTCTAAATTTTGAAAATATATTAAAAATATTGGTCCTACTATTAATTTTTTAATTTAATTAAATTGTTGTTGAAATGTAAACTTCCTCCTAAGTTTATTATTTTTTAATGAATCTATAAAATTCAATTAAATTTATTTACTAGCCTATTATGGTTCAAAATGTTTATTTGTATACAAATAAATAAATTTTAATATTTTATCATGCCTGATGTTGCTCCAAATTTTTGTTTATCGGCTGGTTCAAATTCCTCAATATGGTAGTCATTATACACAAGCTCATTTCCACTATCAAATAGATTTTCTAAATATTTAAAATAATATTTACATAAAATAATGAATCATATTTATTTCTTTATTTTGACGTGAATAATTAGTTGAATTTTTAACATGTCATAACCAAGATCAGCGACCTATAAAACCTAAAATCTTTAAATTATTACCCTCATTCTTTGGGATAGCCGTTGCATTTTGAGCTTCTAATTCACCTGTGCGTAACCTTATATGATCCATCAGCTTCTTACTATGTTATAAAGATGGTATTGAGGACATAAAATTACAGGAAAGTCAGAATTTTATTTTCACTGAGCTGTTTTCAAGATTTTTTCAGATAAATTGGGAAATTCTTAAGTTAAATTTTTAATCAAAATATATTTTTTAAGACTCCACAGAAATGCGCTTTTTCCATTTCATATGAATTTTTATAATTTTTTTTACTACTATCTCGCTCACGTGAGGCAATTGATTTAATTTGCTAAAAAATTATAAATTTAAAAAAATATTTATTGTCCAATTTATGTATTTCTTTATGCAGAATTTTTTTTTCTTCTGAATTTGTTATTATTCAAATTTTTTGGTAAAATTATGTAATTCAATTTTTTCATTCAATTATCTCTAATTCATCAAATAATCAAAGCAAAAAAGCAGCCCCACATTCCTTTTGTGAATTTTTTTCTCTAATAATTAATTAAAACCACATTTTTGAGTTTTTAAATTATTTTTAATGCACCGTAAAATTGTCAAAATTTTATATCCCGATATTCATTTTGTATTTTTCCCAATAGAAAATTCGCAATTAATTCAAACAAAAACTCGTTTATATTAAATTAAAAAGATTTATTACAACTTTCCAAATGAATTTAAATAAACCGAATTTTGTAAATAATTATCATCACTTATTAGTAGGGAACTGATTTTGAGGGGTGAAAAAGTCCGAAATAGGGACCTAAATAGGGCAAAAAATTCGCGAAATAGGGGCGAAAAAGTTTCTTTTCACCTTAAATTCACTTAAAGTTCCAACAAAAACAAGTTAAAATTTTTGCCAAATAACACAAGAATATATTAACAATAAATAAATAAATTTTCAATAATAAACATTGATTAATATTAAAATTTAATTATTTATGATAAACATAAAATATAACTCAAAGATATTAATGAAATAAAAATTATATTAAAAATTCGCTTTTTTGAAAATACCCATTTTAAAAAAGTATTAAAACATAATCCCTAATAAACGCATGTGAAAATCTTAATTCAAGTAAAAAAATAATAAACTAATTTTAACTCAATCTAATAAATTTAAAATCAAAGTTCAAATTAAAAAGTTGAACACACACAAAAGGACGCATTTACTATATTACAATGTTTATAATAAAAAATCAAAATAATCAGTTCAATTAATTGAAATTTAGCAGGATAAATAAACTTAAAAAATGTATTATAAAATAATATAGAAAATTTATGATAGAAATTTCATAAATAAAAAGTATAAAAAATAATAGCGATCTTTATAATAATTCTGCTTAATCAATAATTATAATTGCTAATTAAAAAATTTCTATTAGAAATAATTTACCATTAATTTAATAATCGCATAAATTCAATATTGAAAATAAAAAATTTCTATTAGAAATAATTTACCATTAATTTAATAATCGCATAAATTCAATATTGAAAACTCTATTTCTTTCGTTAATTTCAAAATGTTAAGGTAAAATATTCCTAAATTCTCTTTTTTTCACATTTTTAATTTACCTAGTTTTTGTAAAAATTTTTGAGACAATCGAATGATAAAAACTATATTAATTTTAGTAGATTTTAAGCAATTCACAATTTATTACTCTATTTTATCTCATAATTAATGAGAGGCTAAATGTAACTTAATTGGGCTATGAAAAACAATTAATGAGTTAGGTAAATGTGAGTAAAATTGGTTGGGCTACCCACCCAAAACAATTATCGATTCCTTTCTTTCTTTTCGTACACTCTTTTCTTTATCTTTCTTTCACTGACTCTGCTCTTCTCTTTCCGTGTTCTCTTTTTAATGCAAAAGTAAAGTGACGCCGTTTTAATGAGAATGGATTTTGTTGGGTGTTAGGTAAAGTGAGAGCGAAGGAAGCACCTCCAAATAGTCAGTCATTTTGCATTTATTTCTCCATAAAATGACTCCTTTAGCATTAGTTTATATTTTTAATTTTTCGAATCATATCCCGGCCAATTGTTTAATGAGAGTAATTACTCCAATTAACTTTACAATCCATATAATTTTGGTTTTCAAATCATTAGGCTTTTTATTAAAATAAAATAATTAATGTATAAGGTACTTGCACAACATTTTAAATTATATCTCAAATTTCTGTTTTTTAATAAAAAGCTTTTTGAAGGATCTCACTTTAATTTACAAATTTTTATATTAGTTGTACAATAAAATTTAAGCAAATAAAATAATAAAATATATAGTTGTAAAAAAGTCAAAAACATAATATTATATCTGAATAAATTATTTTTGTCTAATTTTCAATGTTTTAAATCAAATAGCTAATTAGCTTATTTCATTTATATTCTTTAAAATAAAAAATAATTACAAAACAAAGTAAATGATATGATATAAAATAATTAATTAATAAATGACTCTTTGTATGGTCATTCACTATGAATGGGGTGAGATTTAACATTCAATGAATAATTATATTAAATTATTTAGCACACTGATGCTTATTTTGCGGAATTTGTCAAAGGATTATCGTCAATTTTGGGAAACTTTTTATTTGGCTAAAAAAATTCAAATTATGCAAGTCGATGAAAGTGAAAGGATTTACTATATTTTTGAGCTCGACGAAATTGAGAAAATGAAAAAGCATTTGACGCAAGCATATGGGCCCTATCTTGGCGTTGTTTATTTAATGTGAAAGAATTGGCACTGTGAAAAATTTGGGAAGAAAATTAAGGAAGAATGCCAAAAATATCGGAAATATTTGGGTATTTTATATGAATATTTATTTCGATTGTATGCTGATGGTTTGTTTAAATTTTAAATGCTAATAATTATTCAGCTAAAACCCAAAAATTTCGAAACACTTGTCACCATTGATGAAGCCAACATTTATTATAGGAAGCCATATTCACGGCAGTTTAATTAAAGTTGTCGAAAGTCTGAATGATTATTCGAAATTTTTGGAAAAAATATGAAAATGCCCCGCATGAAATAAAATTGGTAAATGAGGAGGAATTAAATTTGGCAATTAAATAGAGAGAAAATGACAAAAAAGACGAAAATTGGCTTAGCAAATGGAAACTAAGTATAAAAGAAATAATAAGGGACAGAAAAATGAAGGAAAAAGGACACAAATCACCAAACAAAAATGTAATTGAAATTACCAATCTTTGGGAAGAATTTGAGCAAATAATGGAAAAAATGTGTGAAAATCCAAACGAAAATGCCAAGGAAGAAAGAAGAAGAAACTGAAAAAAGCAATTAAAAATGCGACAAATAGTGAAGAAAAGGAAAATCTGAAAGATGAATATGATGACAAATTTGGCACTTTAAATTCGTCACCATTTTCATGAAAATTCATTCATCTCCACGAAATTTATAGGCTTTTCATATTATTAAATTTTATTTTCACTTTTCACTGATATTCCTTCTGTCTCCATTTTGTATTTAGTTTTGACATTATAAATTTCATCTTTATAGAACAGATTTCCAAATATTTTCTATAATATTGGAAGAAGAATTTAATTTATTTAATTATGGATGTTACTTACATGCTGAGAAAAAACAAAACAAAGAAATCGAAAAAATTAAAAAATAAATAAAAATAAAATATTGAAAAAAATTCATAAATAAATCAAATGTAAAAAAACATGCGATTTATATAGTATAAAATATTGTAAAGGTAAAGCATAGTTAATCGCATCCGTTCAATCTCTTTCTCACACCTTTTATCCCCGCTTTTCCCCATCCATATTCCGTTTCATAAGTCCAACTATTTAATCGGGGGCATTCGCTCGATAAGGTATCATTTTTTATCAAATAATACAACAATTTTTTAAGGTTTTAATAGTTTCTTTATTTCATTGTTTTCCTTTTCCAATAATAAAAAATAAATTAATTAATTTCTTGTGTAAAACGAAGACAAATCGATGCCCCCCCCCCCTCAGTTGGCGCTTACACACACAACAGCGCACAAATTGATTTTCCATTTAACATTTCTGGTCCCCATCTTTTGCTTTTGACCATTTAATGGATTTTTAAACAAACCAAAAGTTTACATAATTTTATAAATTATTTTCTCCAATTTTTTATTTTATTCGTTCATTATTTTTTCATTTTCCTTCATGTATTTATTGTTTTGATTGAAAAATTATTTGATAAACATCACAAATTAAATACTTCAGATTGTTTAATGTTTTTACGAGATTCAAATTAATATTAGTTATTGCATTTAAAGAATATTTGCATCAATTTGACTTATAATTGAAAAACGCTTTTTTTAATATTTGCATTAATTAATGAATTTTCTGGCGAAGGTGTCAAAACTAAATTAATTAACTAATTAAAGCGACATTTTAAGATAATTTACTTTATTCTAAATAGTTTTTGGACGCGTCGTTCATCAATTTTTTTGCTCTGAAAACCTAACTCCAGCGCCAATACTTGATCGTGGAAAAACAAATTCGAAAATTGCAAAATATGCAAAAAGCTGTAGTGTCAAATATTATATTTTAAACTGAATAGTTTTTCATTTAATTTTTTGATGTTAAAAAAGTTTTGAGATTTTGTTGAAGGATTTCTTAATTTAGCAACTAGAAACAAAAATTATAAAAACAAATTATTCTTTAATATATAAAAATGAATTTTTTAAGCAAAAAAAACGAGCGAAAAAATGTTTTCATGAAACACCAAGTAAAGTTAGAATTAATAAAATCACTAATTTAATTGAATAAAGTAAGATTAAAAACTCTAAAAAAGTATTAAAAAAGCATCAACTACAAAAAAGAATTATTAAATTTTAAATATTAAAAAATGGATCCAAGCACTATAACTGGCAACTTACAACGTGAAAATATATGCGGCAGTCAAAATTACAGCGAAAAGTTGGTAAAATTCTACATTGAAAAAAATTAATATATAAAGAATTTCAGATAACTTTGAAATTCAAAACTTTCCGACTCGTGGAAAAAATAATAAATATCCATAAAATATTAATTTAAAGCTGTATAAAGGAACTATTTTTTATAACGAGCAATAACATAACTAATAACTAAATAAAAGACCTAGTACAGAATTTTTCTTAAAATAAGTTGTACTTAAATTTCTTTGAAATCTTGAGTCAAATAAAAATCTCTCAAATTTTTGCAACAAATATAAATCGCAAGATAAAAAGGAAAATTAATGAAATCATAATTATGATACTACTAATGATATAAAATTATTAGTAAAAAATTATTTATATAAAAAACCCATAAATTGGTATTGCCCAAGGTCCAAAGTGAAACAAAAATAACTGAAAATGCAGGATGCTTACAAAGAAGCAACTTTGATATAAATATTAGAATGACAACAAAATATTTTAGGCTTCAATTGAAGAAATGTGAGCAGTGTCGAATACCCATTTATAAAATATGTGTAATTTTGGCAGTATTTTACCATCTCAAAGCTTATATTTTGACATACAACTGTTGAACTGCACATTATAAAAATTTTGACAATTTTTTTCACTTATATTTAAATTAAAATAATTTAAAATTTTCTTATTCTTAAAATATTGGTCTTTCAAAAATGAAAGAAAAAGCATACGAAAGTATTAAGATACAAAAAATAATTAAAGTTTTCTCACATATATTTATTTATTTTATTTTTAAAGTTTGATTATTTGATCAAAGCTTGTATTTTTTAATTTAAAGCAATTAAATTAAAATTTTAAAAATAATTAATAAATGAAATTCTCATTTTTAAATTAAACGAGAAAGTTACTGATAAATTCAAAAAAGTGCTGGCAATAATTTGAATGAAATATCCATGCTTCAATTGAAAAGGGTGGGAAATTTTTAAGAAATTTCATAAAGTTAAAGGTTACAACCGAAAACCATATTTGCAGAGGCATTTTTTGCATACAAAACTTATTATTTATTCTAAAAATGGGTTTTTTGACAAATAGTCTTTAAGCCTACAAAATTTTAAAAACTTTCATAAAATTTTCAGCATAAAAAATGTTGTAGGAATGCAATATTGCAAAATTAATAAAATACGAAAATAGAAATAAATACACAACAATATTTAATAAAAATTAATGCTAAAATAAATTAATAATTATAAGAAATAATAATTTATAGTTTGGTAAAATAAACATCATTAAGTTTATTATTTTACGCAAAGATCATGAAATTTTATTCATTAACTATTTAATTATTTGAATTTAAAATTAGAAAGGAAAAAGTGTACAAAATAATTTAATGTATTTGGTATGCAAATATTAAATAAGTATTTATCTGTTCAGTGATCCACTCAAAAATTAGTAATCCAAATTTGATACATATGTATTTTTGAGTTATTAGAAATTATTGTCATTTTTGTGTAAATTTTTAAATTAAAATTCTCGCATTCCTCACGCCATATTCGAAGCTTTTCCAAATATTTAATTATGGTAAACTTAAAAATTAATTATTATATTGCAAATAGCAACCTCTTACAATTAAATTTATCAACCCCCTTGACCTCTAAATTTCTAAGATATTTTTACTTTGAATAAATAGATGGAGATGTGGAAAAGACTTGAAAGAATTTATTTACGCTTTTGTTGCTTTTCTCTTTCTTCATTTTTTTTTATAATTATCTAGCCAATTAGGGAGAGTTAGTTCAAGTATGCGCAATATACCTATTTGCTGAAAAATGAGAATTAATTTCTCAATTATCAAAATTCTTTATAATGCAAAAAATAATTAATTGCAGAATTTTTCATTTCACTTCATATAAATCAATTATTAAAAATGAGATTAAAATGGAAAAAATACTACAGGTTAAAACAGAGAAACGGCAAAGGAGTCAATTCCGAGACGGAAGAAAATATTGTGCATTAATATATTTTTCAATTAAATCAAATATAAAACCAAATCTTTTTTAAATATATTAATAATAAAATTATCCTACCTTAAGTAAGAACTGGTGGAATATTTTGTAATTATCTAATATAAAATAGCAAAACATTTGAATGAACGAATGAATAAATAAATAATAATGTACAGCTATTATATAATGGAATAAAATGAAGTATATTTCTCAAAATTGACCTATTTATTTGATATTTTATTTGTTAACCTTTTATTGGCGGCGTCACGCTTTTTGCGTATAAATTATAATAATTATTAAGTTACATTTAAATATAAAAATGTTAAACAATCAACTCAGCGTTTCCTTCATAATTTATTGAATAAACCAATTTGCCAAATAACTGAATCTGTTAATTCGGACTTTGTAATAAATTAAATTTCTTCAGTTTTTTTAACACTGGTTTTTTTTAAATTTTTACTTTATTATTGTTCTTTTCTTTTTGTGGAAATCTTCCACACATATACTTGTTTAGAGAAAATAACTGCTTTTAAAAATGATAAAATGCATATTTGACAGTGAAAGAAAAAAATTGTTTACAAGATAAAAAATAAAACCGAGAAAAAAAACAAAAATATGGGAATTTATAATTTAAGTCTTTTTACATAAATTAAATTTAAGCCCGTGCCATATATAAAGAGCAATTAATTATAATCAAATTATCACTAACGACTACTGCCATCATCATTGGCCTTCCACGACCTCACCTGGATTAATAATATTGAAGCTAGAAATAGAGGTATATAAAAACATGAGGAAAATTATTACCTAAAGTATAAAAAATTATAAATGAATTGGTAAAATAATTTAAAAGAGTTTAATTAAGAATCAAAATATTGTAAAGAAATGATCACAATAAAGAATTCTTCAGAGAACCATTTCCAGAAGGATAAATATGCAAGAGGATATTCTTGTTAAAAACTTAAAAAATAACTAAGTAAAACTTTCTTAAAAATTCTATTAATATGAATATTACTACTATTAAAAGACATATCAAATTTCACAATAATGGAGGGTCCAGGAAAAATCATAAATGTTATTGTCGGAAGCACTTTTGTAATGGAAGCGTAAGGAGTTCGCCGCGTTAAAAAAAACTAATTTGGATTTTTAAATGTAACCGACAAATTAAATATTATTTGAATAATTTCATTACGATATAAATGAAAAGAAATAAAAGCGACTAAATAAATTTAATATAAAATAAATATAATTAAGTGAGTTTTTATATTTTTACAAAAGTAATTTGACAATGGAGGACGAATTATTAATAATAAATTTATAATTGTTATGCAAGATGCAATTTAAAATTATTCTAATTAATTTGTGATTAAGGATTAGCTTAAAAATAAATGTACGGAGGGTGGATTATTCACCATTTCTCATCATAGTTTATTTTTCACTTAGGTTTGATTCAAAAATATCGACTTTTTTTACAAAAGTAATTTGACAATTGAGGATGATTTATGAATATTAATGTTGTGTTACTTCCACTTAGAACACATAAAAAGAAATAAATAAATAATTTTATTGATTCGGTCGGAGGGCAAAATGGAAATACAAATAAAATGAATGATGAAGGGAAAGAACAAAATGGGGGGAAGTTGTCCACTTTTATGGACGGGGGAAGGGGCGGATGGACAATGAAATAACAAATAAAATCAATAGGTCAGATCGCCATAAATTTCTAATTTAAAACACTATCCAACAATTAAATTTACCTTCAAAGTGTTAAGTAAATGGTACAATGCTTAAGATAATTTTCTGCCAGTTGTATAAAATACCAATGGCGGAATCCATTAATTCATTTTAAAAATAATTTTGATCTTTTTGATATAATTTTGAAGCAAGCTTAATAATAGTTTAGTTAAATAAAAGAAAAATTGATACAAATCTTAGTAAAATTTATTCAATCTTAATTAAAAGAAGATATTTTTACCCAAATTTAATTATAAATTAATGCATGTAAAGTGAGTGATAACTAGGGTTGTGAATTATATGGATTAATATATTTTATCTATATGCTATGAAGAAAGAGGCTCAAAAATAGCATTTCTACGTTAAATTTTTTGATTTTTGAAAGTTTTTAGTCAATTTTCCGGGAATAAATCCATATATTTCGATATTTTTGCGTTTTAGTCCATATTTTGGCCATTTTTGGCAAATTTTCACAAGAAAATGAAGGAAAAAAAGAAGCAAAAACACCCCTAAAGATCGACTTAGGAAATTTGTTTATTATATTATTATACATTGTGATTCCCGGGTTTAGCCAATTTAATTGTTTTTTAAATTAATACAATAATGCGGTCGAACAAATTTTATTCATTTATTATGTTATATTTATTTATGATAATTGTATTTGTTTAGTTCCATAAAATATTAAGTTTTTTATTAGATCGATTCTCAAAATGCTTTATTTATAATCTTTTTAATTTTCTGATTTCAAATTTTTTTTTATCCAAAAAATCGCCGTGACTTATCTAAAGCCTTTCATTATTACAATTGTTGAAATCTTGTTTTTATTGTGGAGCCATTCGTTTTCAGTAAGATGACTTTCAAAATAATTAGAGGCTTAACTCATTTGGACCCAAAAAAATATTTCGAATTTTCTTCAAGGACGCAAAGAAGACATTTAGGCTTCAAAACAAAAGATGCAGTAATAAATTTAGGAAGAAGTTTTTTTATTCGAACAATTCATCCGTGGAATTGCTTACCCAAAACAGCTATGGAAATTGGAACTTTAGATAAATTTAAGAATCTTATTACTGTATTGACCATTCATATTTTTCTAATTGTATTCATTACTTTGTTTTCCGCTATAAGTGCAACTATGTTGCCTTGCGGTTTGCTCAAATAAATAAATAAGTGTATTAATTTTAATTATAATTTTAAATTATCTAAATTTTTTCTAAGATGTGAAAAAAGGAGTGAGAGAAGAAAAAATTCAACAAATTAAAATTTATCTTGCTAAAAGGAAAGTGTCATTTTAATGAAGATTAATTATTGTGTTAAAATTTCTTCTATGGTTATATAAAATTATTCTTTATATCTTAGCTTTTTTATACTATTTATTTCATGTTGGCACATGAAAAATAATTTAATATGTTATTAAATTCGATGAAGTCATCTTTTTAAGTAATATTATATATTTCATCGATTTGCAACATAACAATTTTAAGTTTAATTTTGCAGTTTAAGGTATGATTTGTTATGAGTTTTAATTAAGTAACAGTTATTTTCCGTATTTTTTGTTTTTAATGTTTGTTCAACATTATTAATGAAGTTTTATTTTTTTGCTGTAAATTTTTAAATATTTTATTTGCTTATGCAATTTTTCAAGTGTTCTTTCAATAAAGTTAATTTAAAAGTAAATATATTTATAATTTTCTTAATTCTTTTTTTCTCATCTATTTTTATGTAAATATTAATTAAATAAAATTTTAAATTAATCTTTAACATTGAATTATAGTTTTAATCATGTTCATATATTCGAATGCCGGCTTGGCAATTTGTGGTTTGCTAGAATATATCTTAATAAAAATTGTATTTTTATTTCTTGATTTATATTTTCGTATTTCTTAAAAAGATTGATATATTAAATTGTTATTTAGTGAGCTAAATTGACACCTTTACATATATATTTGAAAATTCTTATTTGACTAGAAGATTAAAATTTACATTAATATTTGGTTCCTAATAACTATCTTATTAGTTATAAGTAGTTTTAATATTATAGCATAATATAATTTACTTACGCTTAATCAACTTTAAAATATTTAATCAAAATGATGAGGTTAGATAGATCGCTCTTCCTTGATAGCTTGGCTTCTATTATAATTTAATACAATCTTCATCATTATTCTTCACTTAACTCAATAAATAAATTTTTCTTTATTATTTCTTTAGTAGTTTTATTTTTTAGTTACATTTTTTATTATCATTAATTTAATGTTGAATATTTCTTTATTCATCAATATTATTAATATTCAAGTTTTATAATAATATAAATTTGATGAAATTATTATGATAAAATAAAAAATATTCTTACGGTAAAATTTTCAATTTCTTAATTGATTTTTCTCATCATGATTACATATGATGCATAATAATTTTTTATTTTGTTTACACCTAAAGACCAACTTTATTTAGTCCTTCAAAAGTGCTAACTAAATTTACTGAATTCAATTTATTTTATTTTTATAATCAAAGTCTGAAACCAAGCTATTGAATATTTCATTCATAAGTCGTGAATTATTTATATTTCTTCAATACATACTTATGCATTTATACAAATCTTTCTACGGCCAATTTTAAATTTGTAAAGTTTCAGGTTTTATCTACGATTTAAATTTTCATTCATAATTATTTATTAGTTTATTTTAGTAAATTTTCTATTAGTTTCATGATTGAAGAGCTAAAATGTTTGTTGCTTCAGCCTGGTGATTATTTATTCTTGTTTTGAGATTTAATAATTATATTTTTTGTATTATTTGATGTCAACACGTGAATAATAAATTTTTTTAACATTTTTCATTTATAATTAATATTCTTTAATACTTTTAGAAATAACTAATATCATGGATATGCATTTATAAATTATAATTTTTTTTTTAGTTTTTTAATTTTTTTTTGAATTTTTATTCTAAATCTTTTTAAAGGCTGTTTAAATTCATATATTTTCTCATCTTAATATGTATCAGGCATTTGAAATAAAATTTTAATCTTTTATGAATAATGAATTAAATCAATATTTGTTTAAACTTTAATAAAGATTTTCGGTATTATTTTAAAATGGAATCCGAGTGAATCTTTTATTTATTTTCTTTTCACATGATTCAAGTAAGGGTTTTAAATTAATTTAAATTATTTTCTATTATTTTTATAATTGACTGCAAATTATTTTACTATGGCTTTAATTATTCACTTGGAAACAAAACTAAAAATTTGGCCTTGAATATATGCAAAAGAATGATTAATAATTCATTTTATATTCATTTTAATTTTCATCGTTTATTTTATTTTAATTTTAAACAAAATTATTACATCCCTATGTATAAAACAAACATTAATTGTTCAAAACAATTTTAATTTTAATTATTTCTTTTTGTTAATTTATTTCTATACATTCATAAACATTTCTTTTATACACATTAATTATAAAATCAATTAATTAATTTTTTCCAATTTGTCATAGTATGTAAGTATCCTAATGTCCATTCATCTTTATTATTCGTAGAATTAAATTAATTTGTTTTTATTACTTTTTCACATTTATCTTCGCAATTTTATACATATTTTAGAATATTATTTCTTTTTGATACTAAAATTAATTTTTTTTTTAATTTATATTATTTGAAAGTATTATTTTTTTAGTTTATAAAGGTATATTCATAATTTATATATTTATATTTTTGATATTGTTTTAAATTAAATACTTCCATTTACTTATACTTGAGACTGTATCTATCCATAAGTTATGGTTTTTAACTTATTTTACTTTTCATATTTATTTCGTTTTATTTCCATTATTTTTTTTTCTACAATAATTTTTTTTCAAAAGCAATTAAATTAATTTTCTTTTTAGAATTTCAAGTCCTCTACTTAAATTATTTATTTTTAAAATTTCAAAAAATTTCATTGAGTTTGAAAAAAATTCTGGACAAAAATTCAGACTTAAGCTTTTGTGGAATTTAATAACCATAACTTTTTTATACTTAAGTAAAAAATTTAATAAAATTATATTCGGTACTTTTCGGTTTTGTGACCCCCCCTGAAATTTTCAAATAAAAAGTCTTTTCTAGGGTAATTTATAGCGCTGGTCACGAATATAACCTTTATTTCAAAATTCCGAATCCCGAACCCGAATTCGAATAAAAATTCTACCTTCATAAATTACAAAGAAAACATATTTTTAGGGGTTTTCGAGGTCGCTGAAGACGGATATGACATTCATTTTTGAAAATTAAACCGTTTTTGAACCGGTTTAATCACGAAAATTAATTAAAAATCAGTCAAAACCATTTTTTTTAATTTTTGAACAAATTTGGTATCATTCGAAAGCTCTTAACGAGCTAAGTCTAAAAATCATGGAATGAAGTCGAACCGACGCATGTTATGGGTACTCAAAATCGTTAAAACTATTTTTAAACCAGTAGTCAGAAAATGGGAAAGAACGTCAAATATAAAAGTTTGAACTTAGCTTATTGCGCTAAAAAACCGCCGCACACTCGACTACGGCGGCCAGTAGGTGGGGCGAGACTACGGGCTACGGAAGAAGTCCGCGCGTGATCCGCAGGCGGTTGACTGATTGGCGGGGGCCCTTCGGGCCCCCGCAGTCAACCGCCTGTGGCGCTCGTCAGACGTCTTCCTCCGCCCTCCGTCTCGCCCCACTACTTGCTCCGTCTTCGCACGCCTCCCCTCGATTCGTCTACTCAACGATTCGTCTATTCAACGATTCGTCTACTCGACGATTCGTCTACTCAGCCAAAAGTGACGATTCGTCTACTCAGCAAAAAGCCACGATTCGTCTACTCAACGATTCGTCTACTCGACGATTCGTCTACTCAGCCAAAAAGTGACGATTCGTCTACTCAGCAAAAAAACCACGATTCGTCTACATTATTCGTCTACTCCGCCAAAAAATTTCTAAAACCCGGATTCGAACTCGAAAAACTTTTAAAATCATTTTTCTGGAGTTTTCACAAATTGCCTAGTACAATACAACGTAAATGAATGCCTGAAATCGAAAATTTATTATAATAAACATCAAAAATAATAGTTCGAATCAAATAAAAATGTTCTAAATCACGGGAATTGAAGTGAAAAAATCCAATCACTTGTACGGAATAAGACAAGGGTTTTTGCCAATGGTATAAAGCGATCAATCATTCACGGTCCTCATGTTCGTGTTGAGTCCCTCGTGCACGCAGGCCACCCACATATCCTTGCATCTGCAGACTCAGCAGCGAAAGGATGTTCATGACGTCTTCGTCGGTGTTGTACTCCGCCTCGTCCAATGCATCGCCGATCAATTGCTCCTGCAAAATGTATTTGATGCGGCGCTTGTGCGGGAACACTCGGGCAGATCTTGCGATGTCCACCTGCTTGTCAACATCATCCAGAATAGCTGCTAGGAAGTCTGACAAAGATGGGTGATGGACTAGACCACGCTAAGTTTTAAAAACGAAATTAAACTCGCACTAAAAATCGCACTACCGAAAATGGAGGTGTGAGGCCTCCATAGCATTGTTCGTCTTTTCCACTGCTGACTTCGCACGGTCGTGGACATTCCAGAAGTGCACGGGGTACAGTGGTGGACGCACAATTGGCAGCTCCCAGCGCGGCACGACGGAAACAATTGTTGACGATTGGGTTGTTGGCGTTGATGGAACAGGTGAAGGGACGCCGAATTGGATGAAATTGTTACCATAAACATGGTCCAAATTCACTAAAATAAAGAAATAAGAACGAATTCAAAAAACAAAAATACTCACCACTTCCAAATGAATTCCGACGACTGTATTCGGCATCCTCTGTGGCATTGGTGCTGATTGAACTGCGTCGGCTTTGATCAGTGCCCGGAACAAAAGCCACGGCGCCGGCTTCTTGTTCGTGTGCGGTCAGTCCAACATATACCCTCGCGAAGTAACCGAAAAATGCAGCCAAACCATCGGGTGCATGATTTACTATGACGGCAAAACCACGACGAACATGTTGTCCGGGGATCAATGCCAGTGCAAGCAGCTTTCTAGGAGTGAACTTTTTTTTTGCCTTTTTTCACTACTCCAACACTCACCTGAAACTGTTCCGCGCGCCTTCTCCTTGTTCTTCGTCGTTGGCATACAATTCTGCTAAGCCCATTTCGCGCCATTTTCTGAAAACTTGCCGGGCTCATGTGGAATAGACATCCCGTCAATTGGGCAGCTGGAAAGGTCTCACGCATGGCTCGGATCGTTGCTGTTTCAAAGTCACTGATGACTAAAATTTAGGGATGAGATATTTTTCTGGGGATAATAATCACTTACCACGTGCTGGAGTGCTAGGTGAAATCACCGCTTTGACCGCATTAAGCGCCTCTTCGTAGTATTTTCGTTGCTTTCCAGGCAACAGAGCATGCACACACAATGCGAGCCGCCGGTTGACAAAAGCGCCGATCACGAAACACTGCGTCCATGCGGCTGGTGACACTTTGAATGTTCCATCAACTGAAATTTTCCTCGCCCGCTTCAAAACGTCCAACAGCTGAAAACAAAAGCGAAAAATGAACGTGAAATGAATGAACTTAACTTCGGGTGTGCAAAGACCAAGACCACATCCGATTCTCCTTGGCGATGCGCTCGGCTGTCATACAACAATGTGCTTTCGCCATCCTTAATAAGCAGGGCATCGGGTAGGACAACATTCAGAGGGTCGACACGGTCCATGTTGCCGTAAATCTTTCTTTTCTGCCTAAAAATTTCGAAATAAGAGTGAAAGAGGAATACACGTATTAAAACAGAATAACCTTCTCATTACTGCCGCCAGTGCGAGGTCAGCGCCCATGGAAACAAAGGTTTCGTCCTTGGTGTTTGCACGGATTTCTGCCAATACTTTTATCGGAACCCTAAAATCACAGTGATTTTCCTAAAAAAACAACCGCAGACCTTGGTACCAAATGCAAAATGCCCCCCTCTCCGTTTTTCCGCACTGAAACTCGACGGGTGGTCGGTTTTCCGCGTCACATTCATCCGAAGCCGGCTCTTCATCGTCGTTTCCCTCATTTTGCGTGATAAAAACGCTGCTGTCGTCGAATTCTGACGACTTTCTTGTGCGTTTGGGTGCCTTTCGTCGCTGTTGTTGTTCAATTAGTGTTCGAATTGATTTCATTTGCTTAAAATGAGAAAATTGATTTAAAATAGACTTAATTAATAAATTATGAGAAAAAAAGTTGAAAGTAGCAAAAGTTTAGGAGGAAAATAGCATAAAAATATATTTGTAATTTTAAGCTGGTTTTTGGTCTAAGTGTAGGTATGTCATAAAGTCATAACAAGTCCAGGGTCCATGAAAAAGGAAGAATTTTCATATTCAGATGATTTTTGTTCACAAATAATTTATATTTGGTATAGTAGACGAATCGTTACTTTTTGGCTGAGTAGACGAATCGTTTAGTAGACGAATCGTAGCTTTTTTGCTAAGTAGACGAATCGTCATTTTTTGGTTGAGTAGACGAATTGTCGAGTAGACGAATCGTTGAATAGACGAATCGTGGCTTTTTGGCTGAGTAGACGAATCGTTACTTTTTGGCTGGGTAGACGAATCGTCGAGTAGACGAATCATTGGCGCGCCGTCTTCGCATGCTCCCTTTTGCGAATTTTGCTTTTAAATTGTTATTTCCATTTATTATTTTTTCGGTACTGAAAAAATTCTTTTTCGAAAAAATGAGGTACCATTCCTATTATTACCAAAAATACATTTTTTGTTCTAGTTAGAGTTTATATAGGTCAAAATGAATGTCATATCCGTCTTCAGCGACCTCGAAAACCCCTAAAAATATGTTTTCTTTGTAATTTATGAAGGTAGAATTTTTGTTCGAATTCGGGTTCGGGATTCGGAATTTTGAAAAATAAAGGTCATATTCGTGATCAGCGCTATAAATTACCCTAGAAAAGACTTTTTATTTGAAAATTTCAGGGGGGGTCACAAAACCGAAAAGAACCTTATATTCTGATAGAGAACACCTAGAGCTATTGTTGAACTCGAGCCAAGCTATGAAATTATATGTCTTACATTTTTTATTTTCCTACAACTTGGCATATTTAAGAAACGTTTATTTGAAAAAGATCAACAAACTTTTCATAGTCCCTTTTATTAATACTTTATTCTGTAATTTAAATTTTGTTATTCTTTCTTTGCTGTCTGTCGGTCTATGCTTTTAATATTTTTATTATATAAATTAATGAGTTTCTACTGGTTCATTGCTAACAGTATAAACTATTTTTATTTTTTATTATATTTTTATGGTTTCAGTTATTTTTAATTTTTAATACGTTTTCTCATAAAGCTCGATTCTTTTCATTGCTTTGTATATTTATTCTATGTATTGCACAATCGATTCTGCTCTATAATAAATAAGCGCTATTCGAAAAACATTCCATCATCATCTCTAGCATTTGCTTTACAAGTAAAAGGTGCTAGGTCGTTTCATAAAATCCGCCAACATGGGCGTTTGATAAATCCGCCAATTTTAGCGAATTTTTCGACAAAACATGGCATAACTTTGCTTAAAGGCAATCAACTTTTACATTCTTGGTATCATTCGATAGCCAAGCTCTTTCTCTATTAGCCTGCATAATTCAAAAAAAATTGGTCAACTTTGGAAAAAGTTACTTGAAATAAGTACTATTTCTGCCATAACTTCTGTTAAATTTGGTAATTTTATTTCAACTTAAGCAAGCTAATAGAGAAAGAGCTTGGCTATCGAATGATCAAGAATGTAAAATTTGATTGTCTTTAAGCAAAGTTATGCCATATTTTGTCGAAAAATTCGCTAAAATTGGCGGATTTATCAAACGCCCATGTTGGCGGATTTTATGAAAAGACACAGCACGCAAGTAAAACACTGTCAGTTAATAAGCCAAATAAATAAATTTGAGTTAATTATTGTTTTGAAACTCTAAATACTAAAAATTTATTTGCTATTATTAATTTTAATTATTAAAAAATGATCTTGATTTTTATACTTACCAGAAGAAATTACAATATTATTGTAATAATTTATAGGCAATTGTTTCTCGTTATTTTCAATTTTCACTTGTTTATAACAGAAACAACAATTTTTGTTTTTGATACATTGTTGACTTCATTCATTTGAATTATAAAATATTTATGATCGAACATTACAGCTCGCATTAAAATCAATGATTTTATTAACTTTTTGTAATTAACACTTGTATTCATTCGTGTTTTGGCCTGGCTATTTTAAATCGGGATAAATTTAATTTCGAAAAAACCTTTGAATTCAGTTAAACTTGTTTTAATTTATAATTTCGAATTTTTAGAATTTTTGTTTATTACTGAGTGACTGACTAGCATGGATGATTTTTTGAAATATTCTGTATTAAAAACAAATTCAGCTTTTTAGTTTTATATGTATTTAATTACATTTAAATTGGACTTTTCGTTTTTCATAATCGTAGACCAGAGAAATTCATGAATTGGTTAGTTGAGAATCCTTTTTTTAATTATTTTTAGATTTTAAGATCAATTAATAAATTAATAAAAATTTATGAAAGAAATGATAACCAGAATGTAAAAGAGTTAAATTATGGTGATGCTGGAAATTATTTAAATGCGCGATATCATAGTTCACTTGAAGCATGTTCGACAATTTTTAAATTTCCTTTACAAGGAAAAATATTGAGAGTAACAATTGCCAGTGCATTTGGTAATGAACAATTTTTCTATGAATCATTTATTTTTAAAACAATTATTTTAATTGTCGAATCACATTCAATGTTTTAAT